>JANJGK010000012.1:10155659-10248159 GCA_039081455.1 Macrobrachium rosenbergii
AGATTTAGCTGGCCTTGTGCCAGCACGGGCTCTTGCTTCTAGAGCTGCCCGTAACTATATGTTGATGATGAGACTGTGAGATGGGTAGGTTAATGAAAACTTTATTATGATACATGAAAGTGATTTTGGTGGGGGGAAATGTACAGAATCTTCGAAGATGTTATTGGCCTGTGCGGGCGGAAAAGTAGCGTCTACACACAGACAGAACAAAACAGAGCTAATGTTTCGGGCATCTGTGTTTGTCGGCAGACAAACAGATGGCGATTGTGAGAGAGACAATAAACGTACAGTGATAAAACATATATCAGTGGAAAGGCCAGGAAATTCTACATATGGCCAATTGCATGAGATTCGAGACAGATTAATGAATGCAATGCAGTAGTATAATATATGTGAAATGGCGAGACGTTTGGCGTCTTCACAAACAGAAACATACATACAGTTTGATACAGAAGATTCGGTGTGGAACATTATGAGTACATGATTGAATGCTTGCATGGCAATGCAAGTAGTGGTGATTGTATATAAATCAAGACAACAATGGTTAGGGAGAAACCGACCGGAAATATTGTATGGTAGAAGTTGCATTCTGCGAGAGAGAAAAAATGGGATGCTCTTGTTCTGTCTTGTCCCCTCCGATGGATGACGAACACACGAACACACACGTGTGTTTGGAAGAGACGGCGTCGGTGCGACGGGTCTCTTACAGGCATGCCTCATGAAATCATAACAAGTACTGCTTAAACCTTAGAAAAATGTGGTATGTTGCACCCAAGTATACTTTGCCCGCATATGTTAGTTCTGAGAATGTCACAATGTGTTGCAATGGTGTCGAGACATTTACTAAGTACATTAGCTTAACATGCGGAATTACCTGTCTTTTTGTGGACATTGACTACAAAACTTTAACTGCCATAATACTGTAAAACTTGATTACAAAATTTCAACTACCATAATTACTGTCAAACTAATTTGTTGCTATTTTTCTGCTCCCCAAAAATAATAACAGCTATATTTGGAAGGATATTCAACCATGTTTCTGATTATGATTTTATCAACATCTTGAGAGTCATTCGCGTAGAGTTGACAAGTTAATCAGCATATGTGGATACATGTTGAGTGCTTCCAACTAAGTTGTTGTGCTCTCTAATCAAGAATTTTTTTCATTTTTCATTTGCAGATTTGTTGTGAAGGAAGACAAGGATATATTTTATTTGCCTAAACTTCGCCCAGCTTATGTTGTTATGGTGAGTGTTGGAAAAAAATATTTTGGAAATCGTTGACTTTATTTTGATATGTTTTATTTTTCTCTCTCTCTCTCTCTCTCTCTCTCTCTCTCCTCTCTCTCTCTCTCTCTCTCTCTCTCTCTCTCTCGTCTCTCTCTCTCTCTCTCTCTCTCTCTCTCTCTCCTAGTTGACTGCATTGCACGACATTAAATGTTTGTAGTGTATCATACCTGTCTAGCAAAATGCATCTCTCTCTCTCTCTCTCTCTCTCTCTCTCTCTCTCCTCTCTCTCTCTCTCTCTCTCTCTCTCTCTCTCTCTTCTCTCTCTCTCTCTCTCTCTCTCTCTCTCTCTCTCTCTCTCTCTCTCTCTCTCTCTCCCCTAGCTGACTGCATTGCACGACATTAAATGTCTGTAGTGTATCATACCTGTTTAGCAAAATGCATCTCTCTCTCTCTCTCTCTCTCTCTCTCTCTCTCTCCTCTCTCTCTCTCTCTCTCTCTCTCTCTCTCTCTCTCTCTCTCTCTCTCTCTCTCTCTCTCTCTCTCTCTCTCTCTCTCTCTCTCTCTCCCCTAGCTGACTGCATTGCACGACATTAAATGTCTGTAGTGTATCATACCTGTTTAGCAAAATGCATCGTAACTAAAGCATTCTTATATATTATTGTAAAATTTTACTTTAAAACATTCTGGAATTTTGGATTTGAACAAATTTTCCTATGTTTTAATGTGCTTTGAACGTTTCTGACGTTCGTTTTGTTAGCAAATGACCTAACCAACCACACATAACCTGGTTAACTTAACCCAAAATACCAGCTCCTTACCCTAGTGCGTGATTATAGTTTAAAAATGTTCCACAAACTTATATTAATCTGAATGAGAATTACCAGTGAGATTAAGGTCCTTGTATTTCACTCTTTTTGCCTTTATCCACCCAGAAACCCCGTTTTCCCACTGTGGTTGCCCGATTTATAGAACATAATGGTAGGGCCCACTATATCTAAAAGTACTCATTTGCCAACTAAACCTATGTCAGAAACGTTCAAAGCGCGCATTAGGACTAAGGGTAAAAAGTCCAAAATGCAATAATGTTTTTAAATAAAATAATACCGGTATTTCATTTACCAGGTTTATTAGCAAATTAACCACAGCCTTAAAGTAAAATAGTTCTTTTATAGCAGCAATGAACAAGATAGAGTAACAATAGCAGCAGAAAAGTTACCCACTAAAATTTTATGAGTATTTTCTTAGTGGTTTTAACATCAAAGAAAATGAATATCAAATAGATCCCTAACTATTGTATATTATTGAACTGTCATTGTAATGTGTTGGAAACAGGTGATTGGCTGAGTGTAGTATGTTCGTACATGGAAGATTTAAAACCGATTGACATAGGACGCCTACTACAGACATTTTGCAAGGAATGAATATTATAAAGACGCAGGTGTGAGGGACAGGATGTGTGGATAGAAATTTCTAATGAAATGAAACAACCAGGTGAGTAAAATAAATGTTTATTATATTTTAATTTATCACATAATTTGTTTATTAGTTAAGTTTATTTCTTTTTAATTGATCCAGTAACACCACATATTCTTCTTCCTCCTCTTCCTTGTGATGATTTAATTCCGTTAGAAATGAAATCTCTTTGGTTTTACCTTTTTTTAACATTAACCTTTAGAATGTCTATTGTAAACTCATTATTTATATCATTTCCATTTTCATTCATTCTCATCATAGCGCTGAATGACCCTATGGGCCCCAGCGCTTGGCTTTTTTAGTTCCTCGTTGGGGTAGTCGGCAGAGTTGTCGGCTAGCACTCGCGAGTCCCAAGTTCGAGTCTCTGGCCGGCTAATGAAGAATTAGAGGAATTTATTATTTCTGGTGATAGAGACTCATTTCTCGCCATAATGTGGCTCGGATTCCACAATAAGCTGTAGGTCCCATTGCTAGGTAACCAATTGGTTCTTAGCCACGTAAAATAATTCTAATCCTTCGGGCCAGCCCTAGGAGAGCTGTTAATCAGCTCAGTGGTCTGGTAAAACTAAGGTATACTTAACTTTTATGCCTAAATCACATATTCAGGTGTTCCCTCTGACCATGACGTCGACAATGAAACTGATGCAGAGCGACTGAAGAAACCGTGGTATTGGAAATCAAATGGCCTACTGTAATCGCGCAGCCAAAGTGGTTTGATGGCGGCACTGGAAATACTGCTTAAGGTTGTTGGCATCAGTAATTTCCATTTTCTTAATAGGTTGGGGCGGGGGGGTTACATTAATTTGTTTAAGCCTCGCTTACCTTTGAAGTACCACGTTTTCTTTGGGTAGCCACTGAATTTTTTTTTTTTTTTTTTTTTTGTGCAAGTTGTTGATGACTTGACAGGATCAGTCATTATGTAACGATTTGTCTCAATAACAATTTGGCAAACTCCCAGACCCTTCATAGTTTTACCTGGCTGGGCCAGTTATTTTTTTTTTTTTTTTCTGCCTTTCGGGTTGTCCGAGTGAGTGAGGTCCGTAGTCTACAGCGCTTCGCCATCATTGATTCGTATTTTCCTCACCCGATGATTTGTGGAGTTAGTTATTGTTAGTGATAATGTCATCAGTTGACATTTCCGAGATGGCACCTAGTATTTATGGAGCAAAGGATTCCCCGAATAGAATAGATTACCTTAAGACAAAGCATTGTGGCCACACCCACTGTAAGTATTTATCCCAGGCCAAACTTGAGGTTTGGAAGATAGATGCAAGGAGTGTTAAAGTTGAGATAGGGAGAAAATGAATGTTCTGGGCAATCTTAAAAAGCAATTGAGTCAAATTAAGAAGAGAAGAGGCAGAATTTTAGAAAGTAGGAATGCCAAAGTTAGTCTAGGTAAGGACAGGTTAATTGAGGATCCTACGCCCAGGAGCCTCTGGAAACCAGGTTGGCATAGCTTAAATATTCATTGTGCTACAAATGGCCGGAGAACTTAAAATATGCGTAATTCATGTGGAAAATAATCGAGAAAGCAAAAGAAACAGTTGAAATGCGCTGTGAGCAATTTAGAGCAACTGGTTCACTGAATTGGATACAATGACATATGCAAATTAGCCTAGTGGCATCCAAACATATGACCTAGCCATGACTAACATTTAAAGAATGTGCTTTAAATACCTTTTAACCTAACCAAAACTAGGGTGACATGCCCTGACCTGGCCTTGGGTGTCCCTTGACCCCATCCATATTCCTTAATGTAGCTAAAAAGTACACAGAATTGCTCTTCTTACGTCATCTTACTCAGAGTCGCTGAAATAACTGAAGGCATCAGGTTCCAGTTGGGCACGTGAGCTTGCTGAAGAAGTAGGGTCTTGATCAGGGGTAGTAGGCATACGTTTCTGCACTGATACAACTAATTCGAAGAACAACAAGAGTGTACATACTGACCCCTCTGTTTAAACACAGGAGGGGTCTTCACTACTGGTTGTAATTTTATATTTGCTTGTGTGTGCCAGTAACATTCCTCAGTTGAAATGATGTTTGGTTTGTGTTCAAGTCTTATCAGTCATGGAGAGGAACAGGTTGCAGTGAGAAAGTCAAGGAGGCTTTTTATATCATCCAGTAAACTATAGGCTAAATTTTAGGGATATAATAGAAGAGTTGCTTTGTTGGTGCTGTCAGAATATTGAGACCAGGATATCAAGCTTTCTAGCCATGTAAATGTTATGTTTCATAAGTTATTTATATTTGATTATATATTTGGTGAATTTAATTTTGACAAAGATTTTGCTTTCAGAAATGTTAAATGAGGTCCACAGTAGTCTGCTATTCAGCACTATGGTACACCAATTTGTTATCAGCACCTTGGGACCTTTTTAGACAAGGCAGTATCATTTTTGGTAAATATGATTAAGAGCATTATTTTCTTTGTACTGTATGATGTAGTCAATGTGACAATGAGTTCCCCACACTCCTTTGACTTGGCACTTCCTGCCTAATTCCCCATACTGTTTATGTCTTAATCTATGGCCCTTTTCTGGAGTTTCCTACATAATCCTGCATTGGCCTTTTCTGTGACTTCCTGTATATTAATTTTTTCTTCATATTTTCAGTAAATATAGAAAAAGTCTGTATATCAGCATGGTCATTGCGATTGCATATCTTACCACTTTATAGTAGGGGCAGCTGCCTAGGCATTTATAAGTTATTTATTGGATGAGTCATGGTTCCAACTCTAGCTTAGTTTGCTTTTTCCTAGTTTCTGTTTTAATCTCATGTAAGAAAAAACCATTCTGAAAAAACTAGGTATTTGACAGGTTATTGGTCTTTACTGGAAAACCCTTATGTTAGGAACACAAAAAATGTCTGTATTGACATAATCATAAAAATATGCTTTGAAAATGGAAATATTCAGTGTACATTAATATGGGTGTTAAGTAAGTGAACTAATGAGGATGCTGATATGACATCCAAAGTTGTGACTTCTGTGATTAGATACATTATAGCTGTTGCTACTTGTAATTCTAGTATCTGTGAACTTGATTCTCATTATTCATAATGAGTGACAGGCTTGGGATTGAACCCCCTTTGTAGTATTATGGTATTTCATTTTAAATAGAACACTGCACATGGTTGACTTTGTATTATCTTTGATTTGCCCCATGGATGTTTGATGAGTACCCATTTGACTCAGTCCCCATTTGTACAGCATACCATTTGAACATAGTTAAATTATTTGATGTGACTGTAGCCACCAGCTTATAACAGGCTGTAAACTTTAAAGAAATTTCAAGTCGGTATGTCAATTTATCATGTTTTAAGATTTAATCTTTTGTATTTTCCTGGATGAGATGATATACTGTAGTTTGACATGAGAGCATACCAGTTGTGTGAGTTCAGGATTTCAACATGATAGTAAAGTCAAACTGTTTACCAATAATGACCTCAAAACATTTCAAACTTAATGAAATTTAATGAAATTTTTTCTCTCTCTCTCATTCTTCATTTTCTCTCTTACTATGTGTCTCTGTTATAATAGTATGGATCTTTTCATGAATTAAAGTGTATGTTGAAGAATAGGTTTCTTGTCAAAAGGTTAACTTGCAAAATTTAGAGTCATCTTTAAGTTCTAAGGTGTAGGTTTGGGTTGCTATGAAAATAATTAGACGGTTAGATTTAGAAAAAGACAGTCTGTGAAGTGAAGATTCTTTGAGTGTGTTTGGATGGCAGATGTGTTCTTTATATTAAACTCTACTCTGCATTCCAGGTGATATTGGCAAAATGGAACAACCTACCATATGAAGTTGAGAAGACGACTGCTACTGTCCAGTTGAAGATTAGATTAGAAAGTTATTTTCGTTTATTGATTTTTAAGGGCGTTTCCTCTGTTGGACAAGGTAGTCTTTTAGACACACCCACCATGTTCAGTAATTCCTTCTTCAGGTATTTGAATGTGCATCCATACAAGTATATATAAACCTTTTCATTTTAATTTAGGCAGAGAAGCCAGTTAACTGAACAGGTAGTGAAATGAGGAAAAAAGTTATGGTTAGCAGTGAATAAGACCTCACTACAGTGGTGGGAGTTCCTTGCCTTGTTTTTCAGATGTGTCTTGCATTGCATTCTCTCTGGTACACCAGGCATATCTCAGATTGCTATTTAGATTTTTTTCACCTTGCCCAACCACCTCGAGGGATCTTTTTTTTTTTTTTTTATTATTGTAAGGACTCAATCACTGAAGACAAATTGCACAACAGAAATTCACTGGGTGGTGTTTGTGTGCTGGAAAGAATTCACATACCACTGTACACAGAGCTGGGTGGTAAATTTCCATGTAATGTATGTCTATTTAGAGCCTCTTGCTTTTAAATCTTTGATCCATGTGATTTTTGCTTACAGTTCCTTTTTCTTCTTTGTTTGCTGTTGCTATTTTGACACTTAAAATTTCTACATTGAATATGTCAGCAGAAACCAGTTTGGTACTCAGTTTATTTGTACCTGAATATGTCAGCAGAAAGCAGTTTGGTACTCTGTTTATTTGTACCTGTTTATTGTATTTTACAGCAGTACATCAAAAAAGTGACGAATTTTTGCAAAATAATGGACAATTCTTGGTATAAGACAGAGACTGCCAGAAATGGAGCTATTTATTGGTGTAGGGGAGAGTGAGGCTAGGAGTGAAGGCTACCAAAAAATGTGTACGAGCGAGGGAAATAAGAGGAACTCTTGGTATCAAGTACTTTTCTCATGTCCGTGTAAATAAGCTATTTCTCTTGATCCATCATACCTCTTTTTCTTAAAATGCATTCTTTGATACCATCTTTTACTTTCATGTTTATTATGTTGTATCAGCTATAATTATCTGAAGAGTTTCATTTCTTTTTTTAAAGCGCACTAATTATATGTGTTGCTGCCGAAGTCAGCAACACTATAAACCTTTTCAAAGCTAGACCTAGGTTTGTTATTAGTCCTTGCTTAGCACTGAAAGTTACTGGCATTCCTTTTATTTATATAAATTTTTTGTATTTTTTGCAGGCGTTTCGTCAGCAGTTCCTGAAGATAAGCAGGAATATTAGCTATCGCTGTGGTGCTTTTGGAGGTAATAGGTCAAGGTGTGTACTACATGGTCTCTTGTCTCTTAGCAGTGGCTACAAATGGTCTGGATACAGTGGCGTAACTATCGTTAGTGGTGCAGGGCGGACTCTGAAAGTGCCGCCCCCATTCCCGTACTAAAAAACTAGTGAAGTGGTGAAAATTAAATGCACACTTGAAGCCTTAACATCTCAATCATTTTATTTTATTTCAAATCTTGAACAAAAACAACACAGCAATTTACAACGGAACCCTACAAGCTTTGTTTAGAAGCATATTCACTAATAACAACAACAAAGTCCAATTATGCCAGACCAGACCTGCTCACAAGATGCCTGAGTCCATTCCTGGAACTTGACAAGGAAAGAGATGCGTGCAACTTGTCTCGTGAAAGAGTTTCCTTTGGATAACTGAGTAGCAACTATCCTAATTGCTAAAAAATGCACTGTGAAATGAAATTTTCTTTCACAACCAAGGGCTGAAAATATTTTGTGTTCTTAGTGGGAAAAAAAAAAAAAAAAAAAAAAAAAAAAAAAAAAAACTGGCTAGTAGTCAAGATGATTTTGCCCCCTTCAAGAAAGTATACCTGTCAATGCAACATAAAGTAAACATCTCAGAATTGACTTTGCTTAAAATTATTAAAAATGTTAAGCCCCCACCTTAAACTTGTTTCCTAGTTATTAATATACCAACAACAATATCAAAATCCCTTTCTGAATTTGAGTTTTATCAGTTAACATACATGAAACATCAACAACAGAAAAACTAAGTACAGTAGTCCTTGTTATACATAAGTTTGTGCATAAAACCCCGGTCAAAAAATTCTTAAAAAGGATCACCTTCAGTTTGAATTTAATTATTAATACAAACACTTGCAACACCATTATCAACATGGTGTTGCAAGTGTTTATTATTAATTAAATTCAAACTGAAGGTGATCCTTTAAGAATAATTTTTTGATTGGGGTTTTATGCACAAACTTATATAACAAGGACTACTTAGTTTTCTGCTGTTAATGTTTCTTGTATGTAGTTAACTGATAAAACCCAAATTCAGAAAGGGATTTGGGTATTGCTGTTGGCATATTAATAACTAGGAAACACAAGTTTAAGGTGAGGGCTTACCATTATATTTTTATAATCTTATGCAAAGTCAGTTCTGAGATATTTACTTTGTAATGTTGCACTGACAGGTACACTTTCTTGAAGGGGCAAAATCATCTTGACTACTGGCCAGTTTCTTTTTTCCACTAAGAACACAAAATATTTTCAGACCTCTGTCGTGAAAGAAATAAATTTCATTTCACAGTGCATTTTTTAGCAATTAATATAGTGTCTACTTAATTATCCAAAGTAAGTTTTTCACGAGACAAGTCACACGCATCTCTTTTCTTGTCAAGTTCCACGGATGGAATCAGGCATCTTTTGAGCAGGTGTGATCTGGCATAACTGGACTCTGTTGTTACTATTAGTGAATTTGCTTCTAATATAATTCCAACTTGGAAACTTCAGATGTCAGCAGCATTTTGAAATATGTAAAGATGCCATGCCGATAATGCTTCTGAACAGATACTTGGCAATACTGGAGGTATTCATTTTGAATTAATTTATGTTTAATATTTAGTAAGATGCATTATTTCCATGGCAAACTTTGTACAAAGTTAAGAGTATATAATTTAATTACTTAATATTAACTTGAGAATGTGGTACTATGTAAAATATTAACTTGAGAATGTGGTACTATGTAATTTGATTATTTGAAATTATTGGACACACTTTCCAAAATATTTCCTATCTTGGAATGTACACGTGAAATACTTTGTTCCAAGATATTCCTCCTGTAGTAAACTAATTAAACCAAACTTTCAAATAATCTAAGTGTTTACGTGGTATATATATACCACCTATGCTTACACTATACAGTACATTTTATAATATTGTAAAACATAGAGGCTATTAAAATAAACATTCAAAATGGTTATAGCTTAATACTGATATAAACTGATGGGAATATAAGGGAAACTTTGACTACGTCCCTACTCTCATGGAAGCTATTTCAACAATATCTGTAAGATCCATATACAGAAAAACTCTCATGGAAGCTATTTCAACAATATCTGTAAGATCCATAAACAGAAAAACTCTCATGGAAGCTATTTCACCAATACTGTATCTGTAAGATCCATAAACAGAAAAACTCTCATGGAAGCTATTTCAACAATATCTGTAAGATCCATAAACAGAAAAACTCTCATGGAAGCTATTTCAACAATATCTGTAAGATCCATAAACAGAAAAACTGTGGTCATCATGTGTAATTTTGACAAAATTTTAGTTATCCAAAGGAGGTTCTACATATTAAATCATCCCTACCTCCCTTAAAGAACATTTTGTACATCAGTATAACCTATTCATTAGAAATAATGTACTAGCTAACAGATAGTGTGACCTTCACGAAAGCTAGTGTGACTCCATGAAACTAAAATATCAAAATTTACTACTATTAACCAAGAATAAACTTAGCAATTTTTGATTGATTAGATGATTTGTCCAAAGAATATACTGTATCTTGAAACAAAAGACTGCACGAATTCTGATATGGTATACAATTAAGATGAAGCATACTGGACTGACTGACATTACAACATTAGGAGCAATATAATTCCTTTACTGCCCAACAAATGACACTGACTCAAAAATTTTAAGGAAAAAAAGTACTGTAGTATCATGATAAAATTGTGTCCATTGTTGTTGGTTCAGCTATTAAACTGACAGGACATTTAGGTAATGAATTATGTACCCTGAAGCACATGGAGCTGCCTGATGGCAGATAGTAAAACTCAGGACATACTGATAAACAATGTATCCACTTGCTCGCTGAAAACAAACCGACAATGTACGTAGCCAATACGTGTCCCAAAATACACTGAACTATCCTCTCACACATTGCACTGGTGAAAGAAGTAAAAATTGTGTATCCAGAAAAACATGAGCAATGTAATAGCTGCTATTAAACTGATGTGAAATTTAAGCAAAATCTATGTGAAACATACCAAACTAAGTGGTATCTGCCATTAAGCTGATGAGAAATTAAAACTATTTTGCACCATATACAACTGCCTAATAGCTGATATTTATCTGAATGAATTGGAAAAAAAAGGAGGGGGGGGGATTGAAGACTGTCAGCCTTGGTAGTCTTGTTGTATTCTATCAGATGTTTAACATTCCACTTGCCAATTGTAGAATTTCTGAAAGAAGGGAAACATGTCAATTACATCGCAAACTTGAAGATACTGTCCTTTACAAAATATTACAAGAAGAGTATCATCACAACTAGGTCCCAAGCATTCTGCACCTGGACCCTATTACTAAGGGGGGCTCAGACATGACATATGTCAATGGTGTTTTATCAGGGACATGGCACTGAACTGAGATACTGCTGCAGTAAATGTTGTAATAAAAGCTTTTGTGTCAATTCCAGGAAGAAAAATAAGTATACTGCAACTTCAGCATGGCTATATAGCCTGAATAAGGCCATTTTGAAATTTTCACATTATCTGGTTGCATTCTATACCACCAACAATGTCTAATCCCTCTGTGATCAGTCTCAAAACTTCATCAAGTTCTACCCTGGTTGGCTCAATTATTAAGAAAAATTACTGCTCTCACCTGCCTACTTTCTCATTCTAATTGTTGAGTCCCAAACCATTTACTATATATAATACACCCAAACTGACCCATAAATACTGGGGAAAATGCAGCAAAACTAAATTAGCCTCCCAGAACAAAGAGTTCACAATAATGACATTTCCTAGTTTCATTTCGCCATAAGCCTCAGTCCAAACTTTCAACTGCGTATTTTGATTTTCAGTTTAATAGACTTTTCACTGTAATTTTGGATCCACCTATAAAACTCTCTCTATCCACTTAATCGACAGCTTCCTCCCAAAAAGCCTCACTTTCTGTTCATTAAAGACCTATCTTTGTTACAGTGCTACACAAGCTAGATTACCTGAAAGGATGAGGCAAATGTTAAATTACACGATACAAACTCGAGGCTTTCTTGAATGCAAGGTATCAAAATATGGGCATCATTAGCTACAACCAGACCTCAAGCATCTTTTACCAAGACTGCTGTTTCTAATAGGGGGAGTTGGGTTCTTGGTACCTACCAATCTGTTTTATCATACTGTAGATATATATATGTCTGAAATTTAAACGCTTGATGAAATTTAAAAAAATTTCTAAAGTAAATACCACACAAGCCTAAAACCTTTTCTCTAGTACAGTAATATTGATTGGATTATTTTCTCAGATTTGGAAGGAATTGCCACCTGTTTTCTGTTCCAAAAATATGTCAAAATGAGTCAAGCTTAGCTCAGAAATTATTCAAATTCTACAAGTGAGGACAAGGCCGTTCAACTAAGCCTTCTATACTGGAAGTATTGCAATCACATCTGATGCCATGAAGGATTCATTAACTGATGATCATCATGACTTGACATTAAGGGTAAAATTAATGTCTTTGCTACTTTAAAGAGATTGCATAAATCAAAGTTCTGATTTACCTCTAATGTACACAGCCTGCAACATGGACCTATAAGTCTTCATTACCTTCAAAATCTACTTTTTTTTTAAGTTCTTTCTGAATTACAGTGAATATTAGCATTTATAATTTACAGTAGAAACCACCTTTAGATTTTTCAGTCTTTAGAATTTACTTGTTTCATAATTCTCTACCTTTGTGTTCACATTCATAGAATATCATAAATTTTACTGTTACACCCTATCTGAATCCAGTCTCCTAAAAAGCTATCACAGGATTTCATAATGCTAAATACTTCACCACTCACCCAAGATGAAGCAGGGCTTGATGGCTCAAACCATTAGACAGGTTTCTTTCCACTTGTGCTTGTTTTTAAGAGGCTTTCCTATCCCTTTGCCGAGTCCTCTTGTCAGTTTTCATTAATAGTTTTTCTTGGTGAACTACTGCTCCTGTATCGTAACATTATGTAATACCTCTATGTTTTTACATCTCAGTTCCTGAGAATGACTGTTTGAAATCTGGGCCATATGGGTAGGTGCTGAGGTCAGGAAGGCATTCAGCACCCATCAGTTCCTAATTCAATTCACGTTAGCGTTTGGCAGTGACAAATATTTCTCTCATATTCTTACTTCACATTTTCTACACCACCTGTTCTTTTCTGTCCGTGCACACAAAGTAACATTTCACTAACTTGTCATCTTTTATACTGGTTTTACTTAAAACAGGTTTGTATTATTAGTGTGATACTCGACCAGGAGTTGCAATGTTTTATCCACTTGGTACCTCACTAATTGACTGTTCAGATGCAGTATTTTATTTTACAGCAGTTTCCATGATCTTTTTTTCTTAAGCTTTTTTTTTCTGTATTAAGTGGTCACTGCCATAATACATAGTTTGATTTACATCTCCAATTATAAACATTGTGCAGGTAAATGGCAGTATTAACTACGGTTTCTGAATACAGTATTAGTAATTCCATGGCCATTAGCTAACCCATAGAATTATGGATTGCACACTCCACTAATTGCCTGATTCCACCTAGGATCTTACAATTGTACTGTGGAGAGTCGCACCAATTCTCTTACATGAATTACCTAGCAACTGGGTCTGACCAACCAGTAGCAGGAACTGTGCTAGAAGCCACTGTCATCCCTGGACAATAGAGGGCTGATGAAACCCTATGGCATCATTGCACGTAAGAGCACAATATCCGCATGTAAAGTTGTTTCCCCTCCATGAGCTGTCTGCGTAAGGGTCAAGACCCCTGCTTACCCATTCCTGGCCTGAGTTGTAGTTATGGAAGTCCATCAATGAGAGCATGGAAATCTGCTCTGGTGGAGTCTTGTCCACTTCTCTTGTCTGAGTTCTATGCACCTTTGGGAAGCTAAGCCATCCTATGGGACAGCTACTGGAGACAATGAAACTGTAGGGCTATCAGGATATGCTGTAACCCTCAGCTTGCCTTAACTAGCTGACAATGGTGGAAAGCTGCCTTACAGCAGTGCAGGGGTCATATCCATGACACCAATGCTCCTGTGGGACTTGCTCTGCTCGACAGCCAGGGAGGGATGTGACTGGGTGTATCTGGCGAGTAGGGCAGGGGAGGTTCTTTGGGCCTTGGTGTATGGTGATCAGTATTGACACCCAGTTCTACAGGACTCACTCTATTATGGCCTGTCCAACCTTGTGAAGTGGTGAACCTTGGGGGTGCCACAGCAATCTCGATGTGTGTATGCGTCAGGAGGATGGCTGATTCTGTCAGGCAGCTAATCTCTTGGTTATCCAATTAGTGACACTTGAATGCATTAAATTCCTACTGAACTGACCAACTATCTAGAGAGCCCATGGGTGTGCACACATAAAAAGGGAAGAAGACCCTGTCGAGTTTACCTCTTCTGATATTGTGGAGAGATACCAGAGGTGTGGAAGGTGGTACAACTTGTATGTGACCAACTGTGAAATACCACTTCTCTAACCATTTCTGAACTAACTTTGTGCTGTAGAACCTAAGCCTGACTCCCAAGATGGGCCAGTATCTGTGAGATTTTATCTCCAAGCTGTCTTGTATGGTCGCCTACCAGCCATGACTGGGCAGAAGCTGGTCCAGTTCATATGATCATACAAGCGTAACTGCAATCCTGGCGGAGGAATTTTGCTAAACATAACTGATCTCTATTTTCTTTCTTTGGTATGATTACGGTGGCAATGCTCCTTGCCTCCTTTCTTGAAATCATTTTTTTTTCTTGTATATGACCATTTTTTTTTTTTACAAAGTACAGATATTCTCTCTCAGATTATTAAGTTTTTTTTCATTTTCCTACCTTAGTAATTTTCATTGTCTTCCCGTAATTTAAGCTTGAACTTTTGTTTTTGGAAAATACAATGAGAAATCATCTCCCACCTGCTTTGTACACCATCAGAATACCATATATTGATGAGGTTGCCGTCATTAGTTTTACTCAGAAAGTACTTGTAGTCAGGAGCCTCCTGCAAAGAAAAAAAGTCCATATAGAAAGTAAAACTTATTAACATACAAAATAATATAGTTTATACCTTCCCTTAATGAGCTGATCTTGATATAGTTCACCTATCTATACTTGTATGCCACTATACCTACATACAAGACATCAAATAGAATGGGAAAAAATATCCCAATACAAATCATATTGTAAAATCAGTATACATAATTGCAAATAACTAATAAACGTTGAGTATATGCTAAAATGGCAGCCTGGAATGTCAATTGTGGGGCTCAGCTCAATGCTAACATTCTTGGCAGAAGACTTTTGAAATGGGTTGTCAAATATGTCCGATGCTATCACTCATCAAAATGTTTATATCAGGTATTTTTCTTAACAAAATTACTGTAAGGTAGTGTTATTAAACTAACTAGATTCTTACAAACTGTGCACAGCAGTAGCAAGCCTCCAAGCTCCCCAGCAAAGCTGGTTATTGCCTTAATTCTTATCCAATTAGTCACTTTCTTTTTATTTAGGAAAGCTCAGAAAACCAACCTTTGAGTGAAACACTTTAAAGTTAAATGACAACCAATGTATTCTAACTACATCTATTGAATATTTGGAGGGTTCTTGTAACTTTAGAAACAATAAAAAGTATACAGGTACTATCTGTATTTTCTGTTATATATACTGTATATAAACCAATATTGCTAACTACCTTTGATAAGTACATAATTTAAACTTTAAGCTGTCGTGGATGTGGCTTGATCAGTTATTCATAAAACCCAGAGACCTAAGAAACAAGAAATTAATGATAAGTACAGTATAAGTTGAATCTAACCCCCAACCCTAGCAGAGGGAGGACTAAAGTAGCATTCGGAGTTTCTCTGCTCTAGTTGATTTAAGAGTCCATGGCCAAGAGCAAATAGCTTGTTTCTTATAGTGTATAAGCCAAGTGCGTTGGATACACATTAAACTGCACTTGCACTGCAAAGATACTACAGCTGAGTTATAAGGATGGACCCAAAGAGGAGGCAGTGTAATTATGAAAACATAACTGAACTTCAGCGATAGATGTATATAATAATAAAAGGGGTGGTCGTAAGATTAAAAACCAAAGCAAAGGTGAAACAAAGTATAAACCCTTTAAATCAACATGATGGATCTTGTAGGAAAGCAGAACACTGTGATGGTCTCTTACGAGATTCTGGGAGTCTTAGTAACGTCATACAAACCTCTCATAAATACCAAGCATCAGAGGATAACTGTCAGAAATTAGTTTGTGACCCTAGCCACACCTGTACAATTTATCCCTCTCAGATTCTGATGACACTTAAGGTCGTCATCCATTTTTCGACCACTAAGATTCCAATAGCGATTACAGTTGTCACCAATTTTTATAACCATTTCCAAACCTCTCAGAATCCAATGGCTATAGTTGTCAATGAAACATTTCTTTTAAGTAGTTCAACATACAGTAACTGTAAAAAAGTGTCACTGGGATGAAATCTGAAAATGGTGCACATGAATGCTTGTCTTCATGGAGCCTTAATAGATATTTATTGCGAATAAAAAAAAAAACAACATATACAAGCAGTCCCCAGGTTACGTCATTCCGGACTTATGGCGCTTGTCTCACAGCACTGTTAACCCAGATTTTTCGGCATCGAAAGTGGATTTACAGTGCTATTACCCATTATAATTAAGATGCTTTGAGTTATGCCGATTTTCGACTTACATCGCACCGCCGGGGACAGAACCCCCGCAGTAAACTTATGCCACTCAAGTGTTGCATTTTTTTAATGCACTTTGTATTATCATATAGTGGTCAAATAATAATTTCATATCAATTGAAAGGCAATTTATCAAACTTTTATGCTATGTAAACAGAAATGTGATACCTATTTTTTCCAATTTATAGTAAATTGTTTTTCAAAATTAACAAAATATGTCCTAATTATGAGTAATTACACGTGATATAACATCTAAAAAAATTTGATATTTTTAAATATCATGAAAAGTTCAACTCTTCAGTTCTAAATGACACCAAATTCACTACTGTTGTATGTTACACAGAGCGATCAGTAAGTGAGATCCACAAAAGGTTAATGTGACACTTGGTAAGAAGTTTAGGCTTCATTACAGTATAAATTTTATCCACCTACTTCGATCTCATTGTTCATACTTGTATATTAGAATTATATGTACAACCGTCAGTTACGTAACTGGTAATGGCAAATTGCTTTATGCATAGAGTAAATGTTTTGGCACTCTTAACGACCTTTCAGTCAACGATGGGTTTGTGATGTCATGATGACCTTTTTTCCATTATCATCAAATATAAAAAAAATTATGTTCATAACTCATAAACTTACCGATCTGCATGGTAAGTGGTTGACTCCATTCCTATCGTGCAGCAATTTCCCCAGTTTGAAGATGCAGTGGAAGTCCGGTCATTTCTATAGCCTACTGTACATACTGAAGGCGTTTCGTACATCTATAAAGCAGATTCGATACAACCCTTGTCTGTAAAAAAATAAAATTCATCTCTATTAGTTTAAAAAAAAAAGATTCGATGCAAATAATTGTGGACGAATATGTCTTCAACCACACAGAAATTGTATTTAGCTAACTCCATATATAACATAGCTTTGGGACAATTAACACCACTAAATGAAATTGAAATATAAAAGTTTGGCCAAAGACACGGAGCTGGAGCCTTTGTGGTTATTCAGCACTGAAAATGATAATACTGAAACAAGTGTTAGGAGAGGGTGGAAAGTAAGATGGAAGAAAGAGAATATGAACGGAGATATATTGAAAGGAATGAAAACGGCAGCTGCTGGGAGCAGAAGGGACTCTGCACAGAACCTTGAGTTATGCATCGCGTGAGGTGCACAGACGGAACTACCGTTACACTAACTGTAATCTGCTTCAATGCAGTAAAGAACTGATTAATTACTCAACTCGGCATTTCACTACTAAAAGATGAATAGCTACATCCTTCCTTTCACAAACATCTACTTCAGCGCTGGTTCGCAATACCTTACTTGTGTCGTATAATAAAAATTTGAAATATTTAAACACCTTTCCGTAATGTTCAAGGCAGCTGATAAAAACAGATTCCGATACTAATTGAGATATTAAAGTCAACCTTGAATTTACCTAATTGATCAGAGGCTGCACACGACTGACAAATTCTGGTAGAATACCAGTGTCTTTTCCTTCAGAATTTTTTAATGGCGTTTTTAACAGCCAATGTATCAAGATTTATCAACGATTATTTCAACTTTTTCATGCAATGAGATAAAATGCCGTGCAATATTTCGCATTCAATTAACACACCTGCGTTAAACATGAAATATTCAATCGACCATACGCTAATAGGCTATAATGAATTAGTTTCACGTCAATTTGTATAACAAAGGCATCTACGAACAATAAATCAGCAAATATAACCCCAATAAATCAGCAAATATGATTCCACACGCAGCTTCCACAATTATTTCCTTTTAAAACGAAATGGAGTACCACTATTTTATGGACCACTAATAACCTCCTTAATATATATATATATATATATATATATATATATATATATATATATATATATATATATATATATATATATATATATATTATATATACAGTATATATATATATATATATATATATATATATATATATATATATATATATATATATATATATATATATATATATCCTCAATTAAGCTGCACGTGACCAAGCACATTGTTTAAAATCCTGCATTATACTCAAATGTTGTGAGTGCATTTTCCTACTGTTTTACCAAGAGTTCCTCAAACACAATAATTAACTAAAATTAAATAATTATCGGACTTCAACGAATTCAGTACACAGGTCAAAAGTTACGCCTCCGGTTTAGCCTATAGCAGTGGGAGTTGAACGAAATTTAAAATATAACGGTTCCGCTCTACACCGGTATTCAAAGACTTTTCTACACCCTCACTTCACGGGTTTTATTCTTATCTGGGGCCAACTTACATTCTCCTGATCAAAAATGATGTGTGTTCATCCCTGCCTGAAATGAAGTACCAAGCCGGATATTTTATCAAAGCGCATCGCTGTGAATTAGATTTGCTATATATGCTCCACCGATTGTATTTTTTTTATATATTCTCTTATGACAATGTACTTTGGAGTATTATCTGATTTACAATTCATCAATAAGCAAAATAGCTATGAGTAGCAAAAAACCACTTCTGTATCGAACTAAACAATATATTGCTGGAATGCTTTCAATATTGTCAGGTTACAATACCTATTGTTCTTTTACTGTTAGGAATGATAACCTACATCAAATGTAGAGTAGTTAAATATAAAGTTTTTTTTTTTTCTAACAAAACTACTCTTAAAAAATTAATCCCTAATTGTTTTCCGATATCTGCATCCTTCGTCAACAATACAGTTTTTTATTACACTATGAATTTTTCAGTCCTTTGCATTCTGAGACATACGCTTATCACTTTCTCACTGTCTCGTAATAATGACCCCTTCAAAGGCGATGGAATGTCTGCTCAACCAGTTATAAACGATTACAGAACTTTTATTATTGCAGAGTCTTTTAAAATTAACGTAATAAAGTCCAGAATGCCAGCCAGTAAAGGCGCTTTTCAGCAGTCAGTATGGGCCAAAATGCCGGGTGGATTTTGCGTTACAAAATACAAGGCGATAAACTTGACAGTTTTGACAAATTGTCATGAACGGATGCATGACCTTGCTTTATATAAGCGTTGTTATCTAATGCAAGCTCATCCGTTCAAGACATCCTACATCTAACAAACTTTAAGTTCTATCAGCTATGTGCTATAAATCTAGTTCCTTGAAGAACAGGGACTGTGGTATAAAGTTAAAACTGAAATTAAGTCAGAACCTACATTTTACAGTTTAGAAACTGACTATCAAATGCTTACGCATTTTTGCAGAGTACCATAGTTAACCATAATGGACTTGCATGTAATTAACATCAGCTAAAAAATACGGTTTGCTTCCATTCGTTCTCCGTTAATTACCTCCATCCTCCCCACCAGATATATTTATAATAATCCAAAGTACTGTATGGGTACTTGAGACAATGTATATATGCCGCCAACGTAAGCTATGGTTTCACTTTTATAACTGTGCACAGTAAAACGCCTCGTTATTTTTACCTGTTAAAAGCTTTAGTGCCACAATAATCACAGGATTGACTTAATACTGCAATAAAAACCACTAAATTGGACCTTGAATAGCAACAGGATTTGCTAATATTCCAAGACTGTCGATTCAAACTGTCCCGAGAAGAACAGTTCATCTAAAAACCGCCAGTTACCCAAATCGAAGAAAGACCAACTTCAACTGCCTATTACAGGGTAGATTACCCACTCAATTTACTCAGTTAACCTTCGTCCAGTAAAGCCTAAGTGCAACGGTAAAACTTTAGTTGTGCGGCCTGATTCCCGCCAGTCGTCGACCAGGACAGATTCCTCATACACAGATAAAACCTTTCCTATAATGCCAAGTCCTGACCTAAACAGATCTTACCTACCTAACCTAACTTGGGGCGACGTGCCCTGACAGGCGGGAATCAAGCCGCGCAAGTGAAGTTTTACACAACATTTGGCGTATAAAGTTATAGAATATTTCCTAAATAATTCCCAGAAACCAATACGATGAATTTTTTTACTACTGGGATGAACACCCAACTTTAAGTTGGTGGGGTTAAGTAGGGATGGTCTTCCGGCTACGTATACCATATGAGTTCTCAAACCCTAACTCCGAATATAAATGAAACCTTAGCATGGAGTCAGCATACACCAGGTTTAGTACCATTATGAAACTTTTGATTTCCATAAAACACTATAGTTCAATACCTGTCATTTCAGATTAACAAAACTACGTTGTTTTAATTTTCCTACGTTCTATAACGTATGCACACTTGAGAACAGATACACCGCTTCAAGATGGCCAAAAACGACGTATTAATCTGGCAAATTATATCGATTATGTCACGGATGCCCATAGTGTTAGTCCCACATAGCCATGCCACTGACACCTGCACCCAGATATAATAAACCATAAGCTATTGGCTAAGATAGCGATAAACAGTAAAAAGTACCTTAGTATCAACAGTTCTAATGCAAAATGAAATACAAAATAATCGGAAAATACCTTAGTTATCCATAAACAATGACGATGTGAAAAACAAGTAAATCGAATTCTACAGCCATCTATATACATCTATACCACGCACCTGTCCTGAGCAAACTGGACAACGGTTCTCCTTCTCCAGAATCTCCCTGGCCTGCCCGAGTCACGGGACTGGCTGAGAACCAAACGAGAAGTAAATGAGACAACGACAGTTCGATCATAGCTCCATTGGCCTACCAGTTATGCCACTACTCACAGGACCAACACATTTATGTCTGACGTATTTTCCTTCAACATGTACAGCAGAAAACAAATTATGCCACACTTAGAAAACCGAAGACAAAATAAAGATGAATTCTATTATTTACTGGAAACCCTACAAATGACATGAACGTAACCTTTCGAATGGTTTTACACTGAACTTAACGAAAGAGAGAGCGAATTTGAAGGTGGTTTCACCCAGTTAAGGTGAAAATCACCTCGTCGAGGCCGTCCCGTTTTCTGTTATGGTAAGGTGGTATTCATTTTCAAGGAGTACTGATCGAAAATTAATTTCTTCAGCTTTTCTCTTTCTAGCCAGCCCAGATGATACTCACGAAGGCGGACTAATAACCAAGTCCCTAAATCACTGGTTGGAAGTTGGCAGAGGAATACGTTCATTTTCTTTTGGGAATCATGGATTTCCTCTTCGAGTCCTCTTTGAATGAAGTAATTGGTGGGCGTGGCTAATGTCTCGAAATGTCACATTACATTGTACATGACCAATGAGAGACGGTATAGAGAGCTTTCATTCAGTTCAACAAAGTATGCAGAGATGCATGACTGCATGATATCTAGAACAATAAATATATCAAAATCATGGCATGATATACATATTACAAGGCAATAGCATGAAAATATGTATATATACATACATACATACATACATACATATATATATATATATATATATATATATATATATATATATATATATATATATATACTTATATATATGCATATATATATATAAAAAATTAATGCTACGATATATTACTAAACGTTGTGGTTGATATTGCAGTTTCGTCAACTTAAACATGGAAAATCATGAAAATAAAAGATCATATCAGCTGAGCGAAAATGAGGCTATAAAAATCAGTAATACAGCGTTATAAATATTAATTAGCGTGATATGTCATGACATGGGCAAATGAACCCAGAGCAGAGGGATATATTGGAAATGAATGCCAATGGACGCCTAATTATCACGCTAATTGAATTATGCTCCGGACATCGATGCAGTTATTGACTTAATCTGTTATCACCGATGCCCAGTTTATCGCATTTCGCTTCATATTCCAGGAATGTTGGAGCTCGGCAGCTGTCTCATGAAAATAATAATTACTAATGATTAACAATAATGATTATTATTATTGATATTACTCAGAATTTTCAAATATTCATAGTGCAAAAGCCTGAAAGGAGTCCTTTAAAAATAAAACATTCATTCATGAACAAGAATATAAGGGAAGAAAGGTAACACAGGAATGGAGATACGCAAAATTATCCAATTTGGTAAAAAAAAAATATTATAAAAGAATTATTTTCCTTCTATAACACCTAATTTCTTTTCCAGTCCACCTGTAAGTCTTATTTTCATACTGTGCATTTCAGAAGAATAATTAACCTATCACACATTCCTAATCTTCCCTTTCTCACAACTTTCTATCTTGCTTCAGTCTCTAAAGAAATGCTTATTGAAAAAGAATTTCTGACATTACGATCATATCACTTCTAACTCTTAATACCTGACCATCAAAAATAATTAAGGGTATAATATTGGCGCTTGAGTAAATTTTGCATTGTTCACATTACAATATACATTTTAATTCCCTGTAACGTCGTTGCAGTATGTTAATGTTACAAGCAATGCAAAATTAGCTAAAACACCATGAAAATAGCCTTAGTGATTCCGGGGGATTCAAACTAAGTAATGTGCAGTATTCTAGCCCGCTAAACATGAATATGAATGCAGAATTATAACATATACTGCCTTTCATCCCAAAATACTAATGTTGCAAAAAATCAAGGCGCAGCCCTTTTTTGGGGATCAAAGCGAGTTTTTCATTGAAACTGTATAATGTAGCATGATCTGTTAAAAACACGAGGCTATAGTTTTAGTAATTATTTGGGTGAAAGTGGACTTCTCCTTTAAACTAAGATACAGTGCAGTATTTTAGGCTTCTAATTACGAATGTGAATGCGAAATAGCACTATGCTGCAGATTATTTGTAATACTCATATTGTAAAGTATGTAAAATTGTCGCCATAACACCAAGCCCTTACCGATCTAGGGGACTGAATAACACAAAATCAGGAAAATATTAAAATGACGCATTTCTAGGCAATAGGCTATTATTGGTTATGGTAGTTACAGTGATAGCTAGATTTTTCATTTATATTCTCTGTATGTTTATCCTGCTGTAACTATATATCAACCTTCTGATAGAGAAAGAGGATCCAGAAGATAATTTTACTTCAAGTACCATCAATTGCAAAATGATTTAATCAAGCGATGGGCGTTTTATTTTTAATGTTCCATCAGCCTCCACTTTTCCTTATAATATCTTACTCGAGAGTCAGTTGTGACTCTAACTTGGTGCCAGGAATGACAATCCTGGATTCATTCTCTTTGTATTGTTCTGACGGTGATACCCAGTCCACTGCACATTGGGCAGCCTTTATCAGCACAAGTTGGATTCTGGTTGGAGTGGATAAGCACAGTCAATCTCTTAGTGAAGGAGTGAAACATGGGTGGGGGAAAACACTTAAACACGGAGTGAAGAATGAGTGCACGTTCAGAGAGCAGATCAAGGTACAAGCTGCAAAATATGAGGCCACGTTACATAAGCCAAGCAAGTTAACTATTCTCAGTTCACGATATTGCACTGTTTCACGGCGCTTCTTCAACTCACCATGTTGAACCGTCGAACTGCGCGTGTGCAGGGCTTTTTATGTCCTCAGAGGTTTAGAGGTTTGGACCGCTCAATTGAACAAAGCCGATGTTGACTTCGTCCAGATATAATTTGCCCCCAGAATGCAGATCTCACTTCTGTTGACTTCTATTAACGGCGGACTTGATAATTAAGCTCTAATGGCTGCAGGTGATGCCTGGGAAAACTTCAACGGCTGAAGCTGGGTCTTTCTTCTATAGCAGGGCCGTCCAAGTTGTGGGCCACTCTTGAAAAAAACAGAAAGTTATGCGGGCCACCTGTGTGTATGTATGTATACGTATGTGTATATGTATATATAATATATATATATATATATATATATACATATATATATATATATATATATATATATATATATATATATATATATATATATATATATATATATATATATATATATATATATATAACTCAGAATTTAGGAATAAGAAATTTTTATAACAAAAAGTGAAATATACTTTTACTCATTTTTCTCTAGCGGGCCAATTTCAAAACCAAATGGGCCACTTTTGGCCCACAGGCATGGGGTTGGACGGCCCTGTTCTACAGGAAGAGGTGGGGGGTTGAATACACCTGCAAAAACCCTCAGTCTTTCCACCATAGCAGATACTCTTTGGGAAGACATATTGCAGTAATGTCCTGAATAGAGATCTCCCAGACTGATAAAAGGAGTTTGTGGGGATTAGAGACGGAGGTGGGGAGCTTGAGGGGGGCCCACAGATGGAGGGGGGAAGACTTAGACAGAGAGCAGATACACTTCTACAAGATCTGAGTAGCGCGCTCGTACGTGTGATATAATCGCACGCTATACTCGTACATATTTACAAAAATGTAAAGAGCATTGACTTCAGAACTTACAATATAACGTGAATTCGGCAAAACTGGTTTAAAATTTCTCCAGAAATTCGTGTAAGATAAAAATGTTTCTTTTGCATTTTTCTTTTTTCGGTGGTATCCCTAAACTGACATGCTCCATATCATTTTTCTTGGTAGATGAAACAAAACGATCGAATGATATAAAATTATATACAAAAACATTTTAATTCTATTCTCTCTTTTAGTCAGAAAACCTGCCACGATAAAATCTTTCCAAATTTTGCCCATAACGAGAGAGAGAGAGAGAGAGAGAGAGAGAGAGAGAGAGAGAGAGAGAGAGAGAGAGAGAGAGCTCATTCTCCGTCCTTTTCTCTCTTAAAACACCGTGACACACGATTAAAGGCTTCCTCCATTTGGCTATAATTACTCCAATATCTACTCCTAATCAAGGCTTTATCCTCCGAAACTCAGCGTTGATTAATAAATGAACTCGAGAAGGGCAAACTCCTTTTATTCACAATCCAATTCAGGAACATTCAGTGGATCACGCGATAATTCTTTCGTTGCGTCTTTGATGTTACTAATTTGGCATTCGGTTCGTTCGAGTGCTGTTTCAGACGTTTCCAGAATTCATTTTTATGTTTACGTATTATTATTATTATTATAATTATTATTATTATTATTATTATTATTATTATTATTATTATTATTATTATTATTATTGAAAAGGATGGCTGTATTATGCGAGTTTATCTTATACAGAGCCTTTTCTATTTTCCTTATAACTCGCTTTTCAGACTCTGCGACGTTGGTCAGCAACTGGCCAATATTCATATTGGAAAAATGAAAAAGGATAGTGTGTGAAATGCAGGAAGTTTTTCAATATGGCCTGTTTAAGAGAGGCTCTATATCCTTCATATATTATTATTATTAATAATATTATTATTATTATTATTATTATTATTATTATTATTATTATTATTATTATTATTATTATTATTATTATTAGTAAAAAGCTCAAGGGCGGAGTGTGTGACTGAATAATACCAAGTACTTTAATGCACTTATAAAGACTGAATAATACCAAGTACTTTAATGCACTTATAAAGACTGAATAATACCAAGTACTTTAATGCACTTATAAATCAAGGTTATATCTTTTTATCGTTATTCCAAACGAAAGGAAACAGGCAAAGAGAGAATAAGCAGTTGCTTCTATAAATGGCCATCGCCTCGTTGATTCCTTCACAACTTGGAAATAAATGAAAATGAAAATGATACCTAAAATTTTTTTAAGAGTTTTTCACGTGTCAGCGTTATTCCCAAATTATTCCTCTGGTGTTCAACTTTTTCAGTCATTCATTATACACTAAAATTCAGTCATTCATTATCTACTAGCTGTGTTCGACTGTTCATTTTGTGTTTCTCATCAAGCCAAATAAATATTCGCAATCTAATTTTGTCCTGTTTCATAAAGGCCGCTGCATAAGCCCACAGCCTACCTAGAAATAATATAATTACTTTCTGATTCTATTCAAAACATCTGTATCTCAAATACCTGTCAGTGGCACGATTCTAACTCACTTCTGATATTTAACTTTTAACCTTTAAAGTTTTTAGTTTTCTGAAAAGGAAACTATTGTGCCGGCTTTTTCTGTCCGCCGTTAGATCTTAAAAACTACTGAGGCTAGAGGGCTGCGAATTGGTATGTTGATCATCCACCCCCCAATCATCAAACATACCAAGTTGCAGCCCTCTAGCCTCAAGAGTTTTTATTTTATTTAAGGTTAAAGTTAGCCATGATCGTGCCTCTGGCAACGCAACAACGGCTGAGAGTTTCATGGGCAGCGGCTCATACAGCATTATACCGAGACCACCGAAAGATAGATCCAAGGTCTACAGCTGGATAGATCTATTTTCGGTGGCCTTGATTATACGCCGTACAGAAAACTCGATTGCACCGAAGAAACTTCGGAGCATTTTTGACTTGTTTTGTTTTATAACGACATAACTAATAGGTATGGGGAAGTTGAAAGAAATGAGAGCATAACTTTAGAGAAAACGGAATTTCCACATAAGTTTCAATACTTTGAGTTGTGGAGTATCGCTCTGTATGTCGTAAAAATGACATAATTAGATACATAAATCAGAGGAGAACGGACAGCCTGAAATTTATGGGTGTATTAATATCGCAAATGATGCCCTCATTTCCATCCACAATATTATCAATATTAATTGTACGAGCAGGCGTAAGTGACAATACGACTCAGTAGTTAATTCTAAAGAGACCATCATATCAGCTGTAGAGCAATCAGCTAATCTGAATAATTGATTAGCTCAATCAGGCAATGCAGGGTTTCCACATCAAATATGACTATACTTACAAACAGTGATAACAAAAATAATTAAATTACACGAAAAGAGGCAATTATCAACAGTGATGATAGTGGGTGAGCTGATCGAAGATCGAGTAAATAATCAGATATAATCAGGAAAAGATGAGATAATCAAGGACTATGAGATATTGCCTTTTTCTTATTTTTGATATTTTTCATACACTGCTGGTACCTTGAAACACCTTTTGGGGTCTGTTTGAGGGGAAATAAGTTACAATAATGGGTTTCTCAGTCCTTAAAAATATGTTTCTTTTTTCTTTCCACGTCGGTGCAACATAAGATATGTTACTCACTTTATAATTTATAAATCTGTAATATTGCGACAAGATGGGAAATATACGCCAGAGTTTGTGGCATTTACAATACACACACACACACCCATACAGTATATATATATATATATATATATATATATATATATATATATATATATATATATATATATATATATATATATATATATATAGTCTACACGAGTGTAAGAATCCCTGATTTCTGAAACAAAACTAGATGATAATAATAATAATAATAATAATAACAATAATAATAATGTTGCGACCTGCTGCCTTTCACCATGTTTAAAAACAGGTATTTTTTCTTCCTTCTTGTTAATGATTCCAAAACTAGCCTTATCTTTTTTTCTTTTAAATAAGAACAATAATAAAAGCAAAATGTAAAAAATATTTTAATTATTAGTTTGTTTTCATTTTTATAACAATGGCAATTTTAGCTGCTGGCATCCAAATTTCTCCTTTGAATTTGTCTTTGATCTATTATCAGAACTTTTACAACTAACACCATTATGTGAACGCTTATGAAAAAATGAATAAAAAAATTATCTTTAATATGCAGTGGTTGCTTCTGCACACATCGTAAAATTCTAGTGTTTTATACATACATACATACATACATACATACATACATACATACATACATACATATATATATGTTTATATTTATGAATGATAGTTGTCACTCATTAACACATGACTTTTTTTTACATCCTCAAATATTAAGACAAAAATGCCACTTAATTAAATTAATTTCATTTGGGAAATGCCACCTCTTGTATTTCGCATATGCTGTCAAATGGGGACTTCTCGAAAGCATAGTGGATAAGTCAAATATCTACCTTTGTATTAACACCAAAAGGCATAGGTTTGAATTCTGACCTGGACTGATGCACTTGTCATACATAATTCTCTTCGGGTGGGCGTCATAAAAAAAAATTGAAACATTGATAATTTCGTTATGGTTAGGGCAAAAGCGTCAGTCAAAATAATATTTGAAAGCCTGCTTCAATAAGAAGATATTGCCATAATAATTTATATATATATATATATATATATATATATATATATATATATATATATATATATATATATATATATATATATATATATATATATAAAGTTTTAAAACGGAAATAGTAGGGTGCAAAAATATCTTTCTCAAAGGCAGTACACATGTGAACCTAAGCACTATTTGTTATCACGAGAATGAAAAAAATAACCTCGGAATGCTATTGTATAAGTTGAGGGTTCGAATGGTGTTAAGTATGTCAATAAATTACTAAGAGAAAGCTGAGAATAAATTAAAAAATAATAATGGTAATACCAGTGTAAAATCACTAATGATAGCATACAACAACATTATTGCAGCATGTAAAAAGACCATTAAAATTAATCAGTTACATAATTTTTAATAACGATTATTAGTAATAAGAGAATTTAAAAAATACAAATTGTAACTACCGTTTTCTGCGTGGGCCGATAGAAGATCCTCCAGTAATCCTAGATAATGATGATGATGATGGCTGAGTAATGGTAAGCTGAATTTTTTTTCACTTTGCTACTTTTAATTTTTTTGTAAAAGAAAAGTATTGCACAGGCTTTGTCTGTCCGTCCGCACTTTTTCTGTCCGCCCTCAGGTCTTAAAAAATTACTGAGGCTAGAGAGCTGCAAATTGGTATGCTGATCATTCACCCTCCAATCATCAAACATACTGAATTGCAGCCCTCTAGCCTTAGTAGTTTTTATTTTATTTAAAGGCTAAAGTTAGCCATAATCGAGCTTCTGGCAACGACATAGTATAGGCCACCACCGGGCGGCGGCTCATACAGCAATATACCGAGACCACCGAAAGATAACTCTGTTTACTTGTTTTTTTTTTTTATTTTACTATTTTTTTTTTTTGCTTAGGTCATGGATCAGAAAGGCATTAAGCTATGACTATACCCAACATCAGCTATACCTTCTTTGTTACCATTTTTCTCACTAACAACTCTGACACATATCTTCATCACTGGGATCCCAAGCTGCAGTTTGCTATTTATCTGTTATTGCTATAATCGCTATCATCACTAGTGCATGATGCATTTCCTATATCATTATTGTCGTCACTATGTCATGAAGTATTCTCATTATCATTATTATTATTATTATTACTATTAACAAATGCTTTGAAAATTACTCTTTCTCTCCCTCTGTACAATAGGCGTAACTTTTGCTGAAGAAATTGAGGCTAAAATACTTGGAGGAAACAACAATTTGTAACAGGTACTCCTGGCTCGGTTGTTGCTGATGATTTATTAGATTAAATTTATTTACATCAAAGTGTTTATCTATATGGAATTCTTCTGCGAAATGTTTTTAGAAACAATTAAAATGCATGCATACTACTTTATAACAAATTCCGTTCTAAACATCAGTAGCTAAAACCTTGCAAATAACATTTCCAGTACTCTGAATATTTGTAAAAGACTTCTTAATGATTTAATCCTTTCTAGCACAAAAGAAGACAACAGGAAATAATCACTGCTAATATTGTTGCACGCTTGGCTGAAAGCCTATATGTCCTGCATTATTGCAAAAGGTAACGAGTGCCATGTAACCTATCGATGATGTTAACGTCAAACTGCATTATTGATTTTGAAGATTCTGTTTCCGATACAATAAATATTTCACACCCGACCTTCTGTGATGAACATAAACTATGCAAGAAAAATCCCCAAGATCGATCAACAAAACATTAAAACCTAACATCTCGTTTTTTAGAGTTGCTGATGGAATATCAAATGCAGTCAGCTCAAGCGATCATGTTCACTCATTTTCACTCAATTTTATGACATTCGCCTCTGGCCTTTTAAACCACAATCCTTTTACTCTGAAACATATCTTTTCGCTGGACGATAATCTTTCTACTCTGTAACTGACCGTGTTCGTTTGATGAAGAAAGCTTTTCATCATTAAAGGTTAAAAGGTCAGTTTAAAAAGTAACTTTATTTCAATGCAAGAAATCTATATTTTTCATTAAAGATAATATTTTATATATATATATTTATATGTAATACAGATAAAGTTATATGCATATACTGTACATATATGTACTTATATATACATACATATATATAAACATATATACATATACACATACACAAATATATATATATATATATATAATATATATATATATATATTATATATATATATATATATATATATATATATATATATATATATATATATATATATATATACAATGTGTGTGTGTGCAGTTCGGTATAGCTAGGGATTTTGTGCAACCGGCCAGCTTTTTTTTTTTTTTGTCACGTACCAAGCGTTGCTAATGGAGTAATTAACTGAAGCTGTGCCTCCATTGACCTAATTCGACTAATTCAATTTAGAATTTTACTACTATGGGTAGATGTGGTTTGCTTAAATTGTAATGACTTTCCCATGAAATCAACCACTGATAATTATGGCCTCCTCCCACCTCCCTTCCCCCCCCCTCGCTCTCTCTCTCTCTCTCTCTCTCTCTCTCTCTCTCTCTCTCTCTCTTAGCAGACTTGAACACATTTTCGTCACTACATTAGAAGCCGTCTGTTGAACTCAGTACTGAAATACTGGCGAAAAAATAAAAATAAAAATTCTGATTTATTTTCTAGTAAGCTTGCGTGTGTGTGTGTGTGTTTAAGTTTTTACTTCATGTTCGAAGGAAAAATTCTCATAAAGTCAATTTAATCAAACTGAGTTATTTTGTTGTTATTGCAGCGTATATCTTCACTGTTGGGTACAGCTTTAGCCAAACCATTGCAAGATATCATGAAAAATTTTCCTATTTGCACTTGATTTAGTATCATAAACTGACAGCTGTAATACGAATTTCAGTCCTCCCACCAAGACATACGTCTAAAATGCGTCTCATATAACTTGACGACCAAAAGTGCGTCATGGCGAGACAAATAAAATCGATGAAAGTAAACTCCCTATAAGAAAACATCGCTGAAAGTAAGCGCCCTGTAAGAAAACATCGCTGAAGGTAAGTGCCCTATAAGAAAACATCGCTGAAAGTAAGCGCCCTGTAAGAAAACATCACTGAAGGTAAGCGCACTATAAGAAAACATCGCTGAAAATAAGCGCTCTACAAGAAAACATTGCTGAAAGCAAGCGCCCTATAAGAAAATATCGCTGAAGGTAAGCGCCCTATAAGAAAACATCGCTGAAGGTAAGCGCCCTATAAGAAAACATTGCTGAAGGTAAGCGCCCTATAAGAAAATATCGCTGAAGGTAAGCGCCCTATAAGAAAACATTGCTGAAGGTAAGCGCCCTATAAGAAAATATCGCTGAAGGTAAGCGCCCTATAAGAAAACATTGCTGAAGGTAAGCGCCCTATAAGAAAATATCGCTGAAGGTAAGCGCCCTATAAGAAAATATCGCTGAAGGTAAGCGCCCTATAAGAAAATATCGCTGAAGGTAAGCGCCCTATAAGAAAATATCGCTGAAGGTAAGCGCCCTATGAGAAAACATCGCTGAAGGTAAGCGCCCTATAAGAAAATATCGCTGAAGGTAAGCGCCCTATAAGAAAACATCGCTGAAAGTAAGCGCCCTATAAGAAAATATTGCTGAAGGTAAGCGCCCTATAAGAAAACATCGTTGAAAGTAAGCGACCTATAAGAAAACATCGCTGAAGGTAAGCGCCCTATAAGAAAACATCGCTAAAGGTAAGCATCCTATAAGAAAATATTGCTGAAGGTAAGCGCCCTATAAGAAAACATTGTTGAAAGCAAGCGCCCTATAAGAAAATATCGCTGAAGGTAAGCGCCCTATAAGAAAATATTGCTGAAGGTAAGCGCCCTATAAGAAAATATTGCTGAAGGTAAGCGCCCTATAAGAAAACATCGCTGAAAGTAAGCGCCCTATAAGAAAATATTGCTGAAGGTAAGCGCCCTATAAGAAAATATTGCTGAAGGTAAGCGCCCTATAAGAAAACATCGCTGAAAGTAAGCACCCTATAAGAAAATATTGCTGAAGGTAAGCGCCCTATAAGAAAACATCGTTGAAAGTAAGCGACCTATAAGAAAACATCGCTGAAGGTAAGCGCCCTATAAGAAAACATCGCTAAAGGTAAGCATCCTATAAGAGAATATTGCTGAAGGTAAGCGCCCTATAAGAAAACATCGTTGAAAGCAAGCGCCCTATAAGAAAATATTGCTGAAGGTAAGCGCCCTATAAGAAAACATTGTTGAAAGTAAGCGCCCTATAAGAAAATATCGCTGAAGGTAAGCGCCCTATAAGAAAACATTGCTGAAAGTAAGCGCCCTATAAGAAAACATTGTTGAAAGTAAGCGCCCTATAAGAAAATATCGCTGAAGGTAAGCGCCCTATAAGAAAATATTGCTGAAGGTAAGCGCCCTATAAGAAAACATTGTTGAAAGTAAGCGCCCTATAAGAAAATATCGCTGAAGGTAAGCGCCCTATAAGAAAACATTGCTGAAAGTAAGCGCCCTATAAGAAAACATTGTTGAAAGCAAGCGCCCTATAAGAAAATATCGCTGAAGGTAAGCGCCCTATAAGAAAATATTGCTGAAGGTAAGCGCCCTATAAGAAAACATTGTTGAAAGTAAGCGCCCTATAAGAAAATATCGCTGAAGGTAAGCGCCCTATAAGAAAACATCGTTGAAAGTAAGCGACCTATAAGAAAACATCGCTGAAGGTAAGCGCCCTATAAGAAAACATCGCTAAAGGTAAGCATCCTATAAGAAAATATTGCTGAAGGTAAGCGCCCTATAAGAAAACATCGTTGAAAGCAAGCGCCCTATAAGAAAATATTGCTGAAGGTAAGCGCCCTATAAGAAAATATTGCTGAAGGTAAGCGCCCTATAAGAAAACATCGTTGAAAGTAAGCGACCTATAAGAAAATATTGCTGAAGGTAAGCACCCTATAAGAAAACATCGTTGAAAGCAAGCGCCCTATAAGAAAATATTGCTGAAGGTAAGCGCCCTATAAGAAAACATTGTTGAAAGTAAGCGCCCTATAAGAAAATATCGCTGAAGGTAAGCGCCCTATAAGAAAACATTGTTGAAAGTAAGCGCCCTATAAGAAAATATCGCTGAAGGTAAGCGCCCTATAAGAAAACATTGCTGAAAGTAAGCGCCCTATAAGAAAACATTGTTGAAAGTAAGCGCCCTATAAGAAAATATCGCTGAAGGTAAGCGCCCTATAAGAAAATATTGCTGAAGGTAAGCGCCCTATAAGAAAACATTGTTGAAAGTAAGCGCCCTATAAGAAAATATCGCTGAAGGTAAGCGCCCTATAAGAAAACATTGCTGAAAGTAAGCGCCCTATAAGAAAACATTGTTGAAAGCAAGCGCCCTATAAGAAAATATCGCTGAAGGTAAGCGCCCTATAAGAAAATATTGCTGAAGGTAAGCGCCCTATAAGAAAACATTGTTGAAAGTAAGCGCCCTATAAGAAAATATTGCTGAAGGTAAGCGCCCTATAAGAAAACATCGTTGAAAGCAAGCGCCCTATAAGAAAACATCGCTGAAGGTAAGCGCCCTATAAGAAAATATCGCTGAAGGTAAGCGCCCTATAAGAAAACATTGTTGAAAGTAAGCGCCCTATAAGAAAATATCGCTGAAGGTAAGCGCCCTATAAGAAAACATTGTTGAAAGTAAGCGCCCTATAAGAAAATATCGCTGAAGGTAAGCGCCCTATAAGAAAACATTGCTGAAAGTAAGCGCCCTATAAGAAAACATTGTTGAAAGTAAGCGCCCTATAAGAAAATATCGCTGAAGGTAAGCGCCCTATAAGAAAATATCGCTGAAGGTAAGCGCCCTATAAGAAAATATCGCTGAAGGTAAGCGCCCTATAAGAAAACATTGTTGAAAGTAAGCGCCCTATAAGAAAATATCGCTGAAGGTAAGCGCCCTATAAGAAAACATTGCTGAAAGTAAGCGCCCTATAAGAAAACATTGTTGAAAGTAAGCGCCCTATAAGAAAATATCGCTGAAGGTAAGCGCCCTATAAGAAAATATCGCTGAAGGTAAGCGCCCTATAAGAAAATATCGCTGAAGGTAAGCGCCCTATAAGAAAACATTGTTGAAAGCAAGCGCCCTATAAGAAAACATCGCTGAAGGTAAGCGCCCTATAAGAAAATATCGCTGAAGGTAAGCGCCCTATAAGAAAACATTGTTGAAAGTAAGCGCCCTATAAGAAAATATCGCTGAAGGTAAGCGCCCTATAAGAAAACATTGTTGAAAGTAAGCGCCCTATAAGAAAATATCGCTGAAGGTAAGCGCCCTATAAGAAAACATTGCTGAAAGTAAGCGCCCTATAAGAAAACATTGTTGAAAGCAAGCGCCCTATAAGAAAATATCGCTGAAGGTAAGCGCCCTATAAGAAAATATTGCTGAAGGTAAGCGCCCTATAAGAAAACATTGTTGAAAGTAAGCGCCCTATAAGAAAATATCGCTGAAAGTAAGCGCCCTATAAGAAAATATTGCTGAAGGTAAGCGCCCTATAAGAAAACATTGTTGAAAGCAAGCGCCCTATAAGAAAATATCGCTGAAGGTAAGCGCCCTATAAGAAAATATTGCTGAAGGTAAGCGCCCTATAAGAAAACATTGTTGAAAGCAAGCGCCCTATAAGAAAATATCGCTGAAGGTAAGCGCCCTATAAGAAAATATTGCTGAAGGTAAGCGCCCTATAAGAAAACATTGTTGAAAGTAAGCGCCCTATAAGAAAATATCGCTGAAGGTAAGCGCCCTATAAGAAAACATTGTTGAAAGTAAGCGCCCTATAAGAAAATATCGCTGAAGGTAAGCGCCCTATAAGAAAACATTGCTGAAAGTAAGCGCCCTATAAGAAAACATTGTTGAAAGTAAGCGCCCTATAAGAAAATATTGCTGAAGGTAAGCGCCCTATAAGAAAACATTGTTGAAAGTAAGCGCCCTATAAGAAAATATTGCTGAAGGTAAGCGCCCTATAAGAAAACATTGTTGAAAGTAAGCGACCTATAAGAAAATATTGCTGAAGGTAAGCGCCCTATAAGAAAATATCGCTGAAGGTAAGCGCCCTATAAGAAAACATCGCTGAAGGTAAGCGCCCTATAAGAAAATATTGCTGAAGGTAAGCGCCCTATAAGAAAATATCGCTGAAGGTAAGCGCCCTATAAGAAAACATCGCTGAAGGTAAGCGCCCTATAAGAAAATATTGCTGAATGTAAGCGCCCTATAAGAAAATATCGCTGAAGGTAAGCGCCCTATAAGAAAACATTGTTGAAAGTAAGCGCCCTATAAGAAAATATTGCTGAAGGTAAGCGCCCTATAAGAAAATATCGCTGAAGGTAAGCGCCCTATAAGAAAACATTGCTGAAGGTAAGCGCCCTATAAGAAAATATTGCTGAAGGTAAGCGCCCTATAAGAAAATATCGCTGAAGGTAAGCGCCCTATAAGAAAACATCGCTGAAGGTAAGCGCCCTATAAGAAAATATTGCTGAAGGTAAGCGCCCTATAAGAAAACATTGTTGAAAGTAAGCGCCCTATAAGAAAATATCGCTGAAGGTAAGCGCCCTATAAGAAAACATCGCTGAAAGTAAGCGCCCTATAAGAAAATATTGCTGAAGGTAAGCGCCCTATAAGAAAACATCGTTGAAAGTAAGCGACCTATAAGAAAACATCGCTGAAGGTAAGCGCCCTATAAGAAAACATCGCTAAAGGTAAGCATCCTATAAGAAAATATTGCTGAAGGTAAGCGCCCTATAAGAAAACATTGTTGAAAGCAAGCGCCCTATAAGAAAATATCGCTGAAGGTAAGCACCCTATAAGAAAACATCGTTGAAAGTAAGCGACCTATAAGAAAATATCGCTGAAGGTAAGCGCCCTATAAGAAAACATCGTTGAAAGCAAGCGCCCTATAAGAAAATATTGCTGAAGGTAAGCGCCCTATAAGAAAACATCGTTGAAAGTAAGCGACCTATAAGAAAACATCGCTGAAGGTAAGCGCCCTATAAGAAAACATCGCTAAAGGTAAGCATCCTATAAGAAAATATTGCTGAAGGTAAGCGCCCTATAAGAAAACATTGCTGAAAGTAAGCGCCCTATAAGAAAATATCGCTGAAGGTAAGCGCCCTATAAGAAAACATTGCTGAAAGTAAGCGCCCTATAAGAAAACATTGCTGAAAGTAAGCGCCCTATAAGAAAATATCGCTGAAGGTAAGCGCCCTATAAGAAAACATTGCTGAAAGTAAGCGCCCTATAAGAAAACATTGCTGAAGGTAAGCGCCCTATAAGAAAATATTGCTGAAGGTAAGCGCCCTATAAGAAAACATTGCTGAAAGTAAGCGCCCTATAAGAAAATATCGCTGAAGGTAAGCGCCCTATAAGAAAACATTGCTGAAAGTAAGCGCCCTATAAGAAAATATCGCTGAAGGTAAGCGCCCTATAAGAAAACATTGCTGAAAGTAAGCGCCCTATAAGAAAACATCGCTGAAAGTAAGCGACCTATAAGAAAACATCGCTGAAGGTAAGCGCCCTATAAGAAAACATCGCTAAAGGTAAGCATCCTATAAGAAAATATCGCTGAAGGTAAGCGCCCTATAAGAAAACATCGCTGAAGGTAAGCGCCCTATAAGAAAATATTGCTGAAGGTAAGCGCCCTATAAGAAAACATTGTTGAAAGTAAGCGCCCTATAAGAAAATATCGCTGAAGGTAAGCGCCCTATAAGAAAACATTGTTGAAAGTAAGCGCCCTATAAGAAAATATCGCTGAAGGTAAGCGCCCTATAAGAAAATATCGCTGAAGGTAAGCGCCCTATAAGAAAACATTGCTGAAAGTAAGCGCCCTATAAGAAAACATCGCTGAAAGTAAGCGACCTATAAGAAAACATCGCTGAAGGTAAGCGCCCTATAAGAAAATATTGCTGAAGGTAAGCGCCCTATAAGAAAACATTGTTGAAAGTAAGCGCCCTATAAGAAAATATCGCTGAAGGTAAGCGCCCTATAAGAAAACATTGTTGAAAGTAAGCGCCCTATAAGAAAATATCGCTGAAGGTAAGCGCCCTATAAGAAAATATCGCTGAAGGTAAGCGCCCTATAAGAAAACATTGCTGAAAGTAAGCGCCCTATAAGAAAACATCGCTGAAAGTAAGCGACCTATAAGAAAACATCGCTGAAGGTAAGCGCCCTATAAGAAAACATCGCTAAAGGTAAGCATCCTATAAGAAAATATCGCTGAAGGTAAGCGCCCTATAAGAAAACATCGCTGAAGGTAAGCGCCCTATAAGAAAATATTGCTGAAGGTAAGCGCCCTATAAGAAAACATTGTTGAAAGTAAGCGCCCTATAAGAAAATATCGCTGAAGGTAAGCGCCCTATAAGAAAACATTGTTGAAAGTAAGCGCCCTATAAGAAAATATCGCTGAAGGTAAGCGCCCTATAAGAAAACATTGCTGAAAGTAAGCGCCCTATAAGAAAATATCGCTGAAGGTAAGCGCCCTATAAGAAAACATCGCTGAAGGTAAGCGCCCTATAAGAAAATATCGCTGAAGGTAAGCGCCCTATAAGAAAACATTGTTGAAAGTAAGCGCCCTATAAGAAAATATCGCTGAAGGTAAGCGCCCTATAAGAAAACATTGCTGAAAGTAAGCGCCCTATAAGAAAATATCGCTGAAGGTAAGCGCCCTATAAGAAAACATTGCTGAAAGTAAGCGCCCTATAAGAAAATATCGCTGAAGGTAAGCGCCCTATAAGAAAACATTGCTGAAAGTAAGCGCCCTATAAGAAAATATCGCTGAAGGTAAGCGCCCTATAAGAAAACATTGCTGAAAGTAAGCGCCCTATAAGAAAACATTGTTGAAAGTAAGCGCCCTATAAGAAAACATTGTTGAAAGTAAGCGCCCTATAAGAAAATATCGCTGAAGGTAAGCGCCCAATAAGAAAACATTGTTGAAAGTAAGCGCCCTATAAGAAAATATCGCTGAAGGTAAGCGCCCTATAAGAAAACATTGCTGAAGGTAAGCGCCCTATAAGAAAATATCGCTGAAGGTAAGCGCCCTATAAGAAAACATCGCTGAAGGTAAGCGCCCTATAAGAAAATATCGCTGAAGGTAAGCGCCCTATAAGAAAACATTGTTGAAAGTAAGCGCCCTATAAGAAAATATCGCTGAAGGTAAGCGCCCTATAAGAAAACATTGCTGAAAGTAAGCGCCCTATAAGAAAATATCGCTGAAGGTAAGCGCCCTATAAGAAAACATTGCTGAAAGTAAGCGCCCTATAAGAAAATATCGCTGAAGGTAAGCGCCCTATAAGAAAACATTGCTGAAAGTAAGCGCCCTATAAGAAAATATCGCTGAAGGTAAGCGCCCTATAAGAAAACATTGCTGAAAGTAAGCGCCCTATAAGAAAACATTGTTGAAAGTAAGCGCCCTATAAGAAAACATTGTTGAAAGTAAGCGCCCTATAAGAAAATATCGCTGAAGGTAAGCGCCCTATAAGAAAACATTGTTGAAAGTAAGCGCCCTATAAGAAAATATCGCTGAAGGTAAGCGCCCTATAAGAAAACATTGCTGAAGGTAAGCGCCCTATAAGAAAATATCGCTGAAGGTAAGCGCCCTATAAGAAAACATCGCTGAAGGTAAGCGCCCTATAAGAAAATATCGCTGAAGGTAAGCGCCCTATAAGAAAACATTGTTGAAAGTAAGCGCCCTATAAGAAAATATCGCTGAAGGTAAGCGCCCTATAAGAAAACATTGCTGAAAGTAAGCGCCCTATAAGAAAATATCGCTGAAGGTAAGCGCCCTATAAGAAAACATTGCTGAAAGTAAGCGCCCTATAAGAAAATATCGCTGAAGGTAAGCGCCCTATAAGAAAACATTGCTGAAAGTAAGCGCCCTATAAGAAAATATCGCTGAAGGTAAGCGCCCTATAAGAAAACATTGCTGAAAGTAAGCGCCCTATAAGAAAACATTGTTGAAAGTAAGCGCCCTATAAGAAAATATCGCTGAAGGTAAGCGCCCTATAAGAAAACATTGCTGAAAGTAAGCGCCCTATAAGAAAATATCGCTGAAGGTAAGCGCCCTATAAGAAAACATTGCTGAAAGTAAGCGCCCTATAAGAAAATATCGCTGAAGGTAAGCGCCCTATAAGAAAACATCGTTGAAAGTAAGCGCCCTATAAGAAAATATCGCTGAAGGTAAGTGCCCTTTAAGAAAACATCGTTGAAAGTAAGCGCCCTATAAGAAAACATCGCTGAAGGTAAGCGCCCTATAAGAAAACATCGCTGAAGGTAAGCGCCCTATAAGAAAATATCGTTGAAAGTAAGCGCCCTATAAGAAAATATTGCTGAAGGTAAGCGCCCTATAAGAAAACATCGTTGAAAGTAAGCGCCCTATAAGAAAACATCGCTGAAGGTAAGCGCCCTATAAGAAAACATCGCTGCAGGTGAGCGCCCTATAAGAAAACATCGCTGAAGGTAAGCGCCATATAAGAAAACATCGCTGAAAGTAAGCGCCCCATAAGAAAACATCGCTGAAAGTGAGTACCCTAAGAAAATATTGCTGAAAGTAAGCGCCCTATAAGAAAACATCGCTGAAAGTGACCGCCCTATAAGAAAACATCGCTGAAAGTAAGCGCCCTACAAGAAAACATCACTGAAAGTAAGCTCCCTATACGAAAACATCGCTCCTTTTATTTTTCTAAGCTATTTCTTTTTATGCTCTACCCTCTTTGATAACCTTGGAAAGGTCTGACTGATTTCTCATTAGCAGAAAATGATGGGAAAATAATGATAAGAGTACCCGTACAATATGTCTCTGATATTTCACACTGAAATCTAGGAATTATAGACAGGGTTGGTTTTTATTCCTGTTAATTATTAGTGACATTACGCAACGCGACCTGATTCTTGATTATATGTTGTAGTTCGTCGTTACTCTCCCTTTTGCGTTTTATGTAAGTTAATCTAGTCGTCAACAAGGAGTTTTGATTCGGAAAATTGTTTGTCTCTAACACGACGCGTTCTGGCGGTTGTGGGAGAGAAAAAATAGACCTTTCTCTTCTTTTGGCGGCTAGGCTTATGAGATGAATATTTCAGATGTTTTTCTCCGAATTCCATCAATAGGGTACATGTTTTGTCGTTTTCATTCATAATAATTTTTTCGAACTTTTCCTAGATAGTGATCCCTAAAGGGTTTTCGGGGGTCGTTATCTACGACTAATATTTCTTGGGGGTCATTATCTTCATGATATTTATAGACTTGCGTTTACGTTTTCACGGCAGTCCCCAACGGGCTTGTATTAAACACGCCGCAAAGGTGGATACATACCGGGTTAAAACCCATGGGCGTCACTATCCAGGAAAGATCCTTGACGCTTCATAGAAATCCATAGTTTCATCATGACGATAAACCATAACTAAAGTCACACGTAATGTCGTTTGAAAATTCCCTTTCATGACAAATGGGAAAGAAAATTGACTAAAATGAACGAAGCACACAATCATCGGATATCCATTGAGGCGGCTATGCCGTCAGATGAATTAGACAAGCCTATAAACATAAGAGACGCAAGAAATCGTGACATATAAACTAAACGAAAATAAATCTCAAAAGACAGATATAAAAAGATTGCACGTGGGATGAGTATTACGTCATGTACTGTCACGTGTATACATGTCACGTTTCAGTTATCTTTATTGACGTTTCAAAATGTTCTATGGAAAGCTTCGCCCGAAGAATAGAGGGGGCAGGTCCATGTGGCAGCCGATTGCTGGTTTATGAAGCTACCATTGAAAGGAAAGCGTTGTTGTCTATGCAGGAAATAATTCATTTAATATTTCATCAGCATCATGAGGAAAATGTTCTTCATATGGTTGTAATCTCTTATTAAGAAGGGACAACACATCAATGTTGTTCAAGGAGATATTTAAGATATTGAACATCCCCCTAAACTGAATGTGAAAATGACAATAAACTGCCTTTCTTGGGTATTGTAATCATAAGTGAACAGACGAGATTCGAGTTCACCGTATAAAACCTAAGTACCGTCTCTGTATTTTAGGTTCAACTGTTTCCTTCGTATGGTTAATTTGCTATCTCGTAGCCACATGCCGCTTGAATACTCGTATATAAAAAGGGGGGGGGGGCGTGGGAAACCAACTCCTCTCCGGACAGTAACTGTGGTGGTGGTAGTTTGCTGAAGAGTGTTGGACGGATTCCCAACCTAATTATTCTATCAACAGGTGGAAAACTCCACCATGGCCTGATTAACTGAAAGCTGAATCAGCACAACGGCGGAGTTAATCAAAAGCTTTCTCGTTTAATCAAGGGCTCTTTTATGTCCCCTTGGACTTGGGTAAATTTCACTGGAACCGGCGCTTAATCACTTTCCCTTCCTGCACCGGCCAGGGAATAGGCTCTGATAGTAGTGGAAGGTTATTCAGTGTTGGAAAATATAGTGTGTCTTCCGTAAGGGTGAATGAGTGCAAGGTGAATCTTTCATTGCCTTCCAATTCATGCTAAGGATATTTAGAGAGAGAGAGAGAGAGAGAGAGAGAGAGAGAGAGAGAGAGAGAGAGAGAGAGAGAGAGAGAGAGAGATAATTTAACTCTGGGGAAGAATAAGGAAGAATTTGTGTAAAAAAAAATAATTGGAAGTTGAACCTCATTTTTCTCTTTTTTTTTTACTCAGTTATATGTGGCGGTTTCATATCGTCATTGCTAATATTCATATTAGATTATCTACCATCAATATCTCAAAATTCATGACGAAGGACTTATGATAGGGCCAACTTCAGTACCCTGAAGAAGAATTTAGCAGAAATGTTGGAAGACTTGGTCTCTCTCTTGTAATGTTTCACGTGAGGTATTCTTATATTCACCACCGCCACCTCTCACGGGACCGTAGTTAAAATACAAGGCCATTATCTGATGCACTTTTTTTTTTCTTTTAGGTTTTTCAATCGTAAAAATAAAACGTATTTAAAAAACCGGTTCATCAAATCACTTAAACTATTCATATTTACCATTTCCGGAACAGTAGTCGACAATTTTAACAGAATAACGAGAGAGTGCTGGTTTGATGAAAGCGTAAATCGTTTTCATCATTAAAAACAACTTCAATTTTCATTTTCGCTCTATGTTACAGTTCAAATTATACTTGATAAATAGAGACAGAAGAACATTCAAGTATATGGGCAGAATAGGAACAACTTTTTGTATTTTTATATCTTGAACATGCAAGAAAATTTGCACATTTGCAATTTCGTGTACTCTCAAGTGTTTCGAGTTTTGATGTCAGTTCGATTTTTTTTTTTTTTTTTTTTTTTTTTTTTGAGAGAGAGAGAGAGAGAGAGAGAGAGAGAGAGAGAGAGAGAGAGAGAGAGATATTCTGATGTGGCATAAGTTATGGAGCAGCATAGTGAAGATAAAGTGATAATTTTAGAAAATCCCCAAAGCCATTATTAAAACTAATCGCTTACGAAAAACGGGGTATATTGTGCATCGCAAAGCTGAATGGAAAGACTATGAATATGAAATTGCATATTCAGGACAAAGCTCACCATATCCCCACTGCTCAGGGTTTCCAAAGATTTCTCTCTCTCTCTCTCTCTCTCTCTCTCTCTCTCTCTCTCTCTCTCTCTCTCAGATCTTTTCAGAAGAGATTTTCATTGATTAGTCCCAACAAATGTTTTTTTAATCTGATCTACGACAGAATTGATTCAATTTTGTATCGGGAAGGAAAATAAAGTAAAATACAGATTTAACTAAAAGGCTTGCACATGAACAGAAATATTTCTAACAATTATCCTACAATTCTGTCTACTGACAACGACTTTCTGCGTACTTTCGCAGTAATATTATCCGTGGCACGAGTTCCCGGGATATACCAGTTCTGTGTTGATCGATTCTAAAGAGTCTTTAGAGTTCAGCTTCGAACTGTTCGAAATTGCTTTTTGTACCTGCCAGGTATGTGAAATAAACATTCGAGAATCTGGAGTATTCCTGTGAACTGCTTAATAATAGGGATTCCTCTGACGTTATTTGCTACGCTATGTTCGTGTCTTTATTAATAGGGAGATATACAGTAATACTAGTTATTATGGACTAGGCGGAAAAGGGACGTAAGATATGAGGATATTCTTGACATGATGAAGTTCAGTGATTGTACGTAACGGTAGGTAACGGCATTCACTATGTGTTAGAATTAATCCATCGAAACAAGGATTAAGGTCATTCAAAAAAAAAAAAGTTTTAAAGTTTAAAATTTGTAGACGCCTTCATGAAAATTTCATTCATAGAATTCGATTACTGACAGACTTGACGTCCCAGGCCATTCACTCTCTTGTTATCCAAATCATCGCACTAGTCTAAAAGTCACCCTCATTCTCAAACCAGAAGTTATAAACTGGTGTGGTTGACTTTGCATAATAATAATAATAATAATAATAATAATAATAATAATAATAATAATAATAATAATAATTATTATTATTATTATTATTATTACTATTATTATTATTATTATTATTATTATTATTATTATTATTATTATTCAAACCAGAAGTTATAACCTTGCACTCTATGTTGCTTGACAACTGGTGTGGTTGACTTTGCATATTATTATTATTATTATTATTATTATTATTATTATTATTATTATTATTATTATTATTATTATTTCAGCAGATGAAACCTATTCACATGGAACAAGCACACTAAAGGGGCCACTGACTTGAAATCCAAGCTTCTAAAGAATGTAGGTTTCAACCTCCCACCGCAGACCCCACACTGCAGCAGTAACTGATCATGACGCAGAGCCAGTGATTTTTCATCGCCCTGGGGGAGACGCGAACCCGCCACATCTGAATGGCATTCCACAACATAAACCACTATGCCATAATTATGTCTAAGTGTGGCAGCAAGCGGAACGATTCCAGCGGAAAAGGAACGAATCCTATTAGAGCTGTGCCTTACGAAGCGGCCTCACCTGGCGTTCTCTCGCATGTGATGTAAGGAAGCTGCTCTCAGCATAATCCGGTAACTTGGTGCCCTCTGCGATGGAAGGTTGGTAGGAAAGTTTTATATATATAAACCTGAAAAGCGTTAAGAGATACCAAGTCAAGTGCTAGCACAAGTTTGATTCTCAGACTAATTTGAAAATTTATTTCCCCGTGTTTGCTGTGTGTGTGTGTGTGTGTGTGCAATTGCTTGCAAGGATAACGAATATACCAGTTTGGAACACTGTTTTCCAGATTTTTCATCATACAGAGCTCGAGTAATATATAAGGCATTTCCTTCAGATCGTGACTCAACTTTTGCTTAAATATTGCATGTAGAGCATATGAAAAAAAAAAAAAATCTGCCGTATCTCTAAATCGTCTTTGAATCGGAGGTGATTTTCCTAAAGCATCATTTCATGTGAGCTTTCTTTGGAATGGCTTTAAATCAATGGATAGTTTTATTCTCTTCGACTTTTGGTGAAATATAAGTACATTTATACATGCATACATACACACACACTGACACAAACACGCACACACACACACACGTACACATATATATATTACATACCGTATACACTGATTTTTTTTATATTTTCTTCACAAGTCTTTATTGCCACTTTTTTTTTTCGAGCAAGGGTGGTGCTAGAAAAGTGCAGCCTTTTAGTTTCTCAACGAGTCTTTAGGGATAAGGCTGGCGGCCCCATGCTATTTTTCTTGACCCATTTACAGCTGGGTGGACTGGTGGGCAGTGAGCCTTGAGCTAGAGGAAGACAGAAAAGTCTGGATAGGGGGTGGACTGTGCATTGTGTTAGGAGAGTCGGCGTGCTGTTGATGAGCTTTTTACGTAGAAGTATAAAGTTGCTGGTGTAGTGTAGGTTTTACTGCACTAAGTCTCATCCACGATTCAGCAGTTAAAGTATGATCGCGGCAATGCATAATACATACATATATATGTATTATATATGTATATATATATAATATATACCCACACATAGTCTATATAATATATATATATATATATATATATATATATATATATATATATATATATATATATATATACATATATATATATATATATATATATATATATATATATATATATATATATATATATATATACACACACTGAGGAGAAATGTCACATACAAAAAGCAGATTATATAACAATCATAAAAACGACAAATAACTGAATCTTCATGCCCTGTACTCAAATTGCTACAGCTTTCATTGCTTTGTAAGCGTTTATCTACTTACAGCAGAAAAACTTCCCTTAAATAAATTTCGCTTTAAAAACGGGATGCCATTGAGAAAGAGGGAACAAGTTGATAAAGATGGACATACGGGAGAGTGAGGAACTCCGAAAGGAAGAAGAAAGAACAGACGCAAGAGACTAAGGGAAGTCTGTTAGGATTCAACGAATCACTTCATCAGGACCATTCATGACACTACTAACTACCGTATGCTTCTTACTTCGTGGATCATTAACTTCCTATTGACTGGCGCACGTCAAGATTTTCAGAGCTATCATCAATCACCGTATTCTCATTACGACTCGCAAAATTCCGTCAGATTGAAATTACTGCTGGTTTTCGAGTTATCCACTGGCATACAATTTTTTTTTTTTTTTTTTACATATCTTTGAGCAGCCTGCGTGTTTGAATGTGTCTCCAAAACCACGTGGAAGACGACATCGCGGAGTTGGGTTTTGACTCATTCATCCCAAAAAAATCTTTTAGAGGACTGGTACAAAGCAACAGTGATATATATATATATATATATATATATATATATATATATATATACAGTATATATATATATATATATATATATATATATATATATATATATATATTTGTATATATATATAATGTATGTATACATATTTATATATATGTGTATATATATATATATATATATATATATATATATATATATATATATATATATATATATATATATATATATATATATATATATATATGTATATATATATATTATACCGGGAAAAGAGGAACCAACAATCAGCAAGAAGAAGGAGTAATTTTGGGAAAGGTCAAGCCCACCGCTAGAAAGCTCATCATCCAACATCCACATACATCCAATCTTGAAAATACCACCACCTGGCATTTGGGTATTCCATAACATAAACTTGACCGATTTGGACAGGCCAAATGCAGCACTTGAAGAGTGTATAATTGGACTATTTCTTCTGAAATCAATAGATCTACTTTGTACATTCTGATGTTCAGATGACTGTGAAATAGATTCTTGGGTAAAACTTGGTTCAGTCATGCTACATTATAGCCCTTTGTTAGCCGAACCGGTTGAGCTTCAGACTGTCGCTCGATGGACCGGAGTTCAATTCCCGCGGCCGGCTGATGAAGAGTTAGAGGAATATATTTCTGGTGATAGAAATTCATTTCTCGCTATAATGTGGTTCGGATTCCACAATAAGCTGTAGGTCCCGTTGCTAAGTAACCAATTGGTTCTTAGCCACGTAAAATAAGTCTAATCCTTCGGGCCAGCCCTAGGAGAGCTGTTAATCAGCTCAGTGGTCTGGTAAAACTAAGGTATACTTACTTTACCTGTCATGCTACATTATAAAATGTTGTTACAATATACAGACTTTTTAACACCTGCCGAGCTGATAAATTTGGTTATTTTCTCTATCAAAGCCGACGACGAACGGTATGATAAATCGACGGCTTATATATCAGGAACGCGTTACAGGAAAATTTATATGTAACTGGCTTGATCTGTAAAGCCGATTTCATTCGAAAAAATATTTTACACTTATTATCACGATTTTTTTTGCTTAATTTTTGACTCTGACCAACAAGTTTAAAAAAAATTATGGTAAAATTATTTTTTCTGTGACTTTTTTTTGCTGTATTTTTTTTCTGGAGTGCCTCGGTTTTTCGATAACTTTTTCAGCGATAAATTCCCTTTGTCCCTTCTGAAAGCTTCCCATAGATAACAATGGCATGCCCTAAGAAGTAGAAGGCGTATCCCCACCTACATGAGACACATTAACATAAAAGCAAGGATGTGCCCTTGTCCACTCACTTCTATATACTACGGATGCCTTCTAAACAAAGGACTCGCAAAGTAATTTCTCTGTGCTCCCCTTGTAATCTTCATCAGAAACAACAAAAGGAAACGCTTTCAGATTTTTATTTCAGTCTCGCCTAACGTCAGTCGCATCCCAGAAATCCCCCTTTTTCATCCCCGGATGGAGAAGAGCATTGTGGAGCATTCGACAGGACTCTCCATCACTAAAAGGGTAAGTTTTGTCATACTGCTTTGTCACACTGCTCACCTAGCCTTCCCTCTTCCTCCTGAACTTAAATAAGCATTGTCAAGACTGGAAACGGACAGCAGTCTTCGTTAAAACGCACATAAACTACCAGATCGCGTAATGTATGACGTAGCTACCGGATCGCGTAATGAATGACGTAAGAGCTAGGTGTGGGGGAGGGACTATCTGGCAATTATATAATCTACTCTTGACATTTACGGAAGCCTTAACCGCAGTTAAAATTTCTCCCTCTTTTAAAAACCCGGTGAGATGACCTATACTGACCTTTTCATTTGACAAAGGGCTGCCACGAGTCAACATTTTATATTCGGTATGGATGATTTTGGAACTCTTGTGCATATACCTGTGTCTGCGGATTGAAGGAATGTAATTTTTTGCATCGAGATATCGTGACTGTGTATTTGGAACTGGGAAATATTAAAACATATGAATCTCAAGGTAGACGGAAAGAGCACCAGCGCGCGCTGCAGGCAATGAACCTTTGAGACTGGATTATCTGTGACAGATTTTGATTGATTATTCCTAGACAATGATGGATGCGATTATCAGTGGTGAAACATGCAAAATTCCCATCAAATTTCAGTAAACTTTTCATTCTTTATATAAAGATGAGAATATGAAGGAAAATATGAAAGTTGTGGAATTTTCGATATATCAGTAAAAAGTGCATTTACAGCCTAATGAATATCTATTAAATTTGCTTAAAAATGATTGAAGATACGGTTGGAGCGTGATATGTTTGTCTAAATAACGATAACTATTATTCCGTGGAAACATAACTCATTGGATTTATGGCAATAATCATGGATAATTAATATGGCTGTATGAGACGAACTATTCTGTGACCAAATTACTGAAAAGCTTTCAATACAACCAAAAACCCATTCTTACAGTATTAACCTATGGTGGAAAAGAAGTAATTTCTAAATACTAATACTAGTATACAGGCAGACTTCTCGAAGTGCATTATAATTGTCCTTAAAATCACAACAATAGTTTGGCATTGACCAAAATTACAGATTACAGAAAACTGAAGGGATTGAGCAGTACTGCAGAATAAAAAAAACAAAACTATACGAATGCCACACTGTTTTACTGATCTGCAAGCACAACAAGAAGAGGCAAAGCACGAGAAAAGCGCCATAAATAAATTCAGAGATTCCAGACGGTGTATCCATTCTCGAAAATATAACTGGAAAATTTTTCATTGAACTGCAGTGGGAATCCAAGACTGGGATATATAGAAACCGAGAGAGAGATTGAGGTCATACTAAAACGCTTGATTTTTTTCTTTCTTTTTAATCCACTTTGAATCCATCTGTTTTTCACTTACAACCGAGATTAAATCATTTTTTGAACTAGTCCTGGGATTATACGGTTCATCTATCCGGAACTGAAACGGCGTTTATTTTCGTGATTTAATCCAATTCCAGTTGGGGGAGGGGGGAAGCGTTTGATCCCGAAATGACCAAGGATTTTCATGTTTTAGAAAAAATCTTTTGAACTGGTCGAGGGTGCGCTAAATCGGATGCACGTGGACGTACAGGAAATGAAATATAAGAATAATAAGAAAATAAGTTTAAAAGAAAGGTTAAATAAGTATTAGATATTCATTACTCCATAATGATATTTTATAATTAGAAACAAACAGTGGCTGATATACTCTTCTTTGCCAAGATCCTTGGAGAGGATGTGATGTGAAGTATGATGCTAGTGGCATTTTTAAATATATCTTAAAAGCTGGAGTTTTACATAAGATATAACTTTATTTCCTACAAGTTTTAATTATACTATAACTTAAAATCATTCATTCATTCTCAGCAGCTTTTCCAGACCTATCGTTCTTCATTGGAGGGGTGGGTAGAGCTTTCGGCTAGCACAATGTTGGCCCAGCGTTCGACTCTCCGACCGGCCAATGAAGAATTAGAGGAATTTACTTCTGGAGATAGAAATTCATTTCTCTTCATAATGTGGTTCGGATTCCACAATAAGCTGTAGGTCCCGTTGCTAGGTAACCAGTTGGTTCTTAGCCGCGTAAAATAAATCTAATCCTTCGGGCCAGCCCTAGGAGGGCTGTTAACCAGCTCAGTGGTCTGGTTAAGCTAAGACATACTTTGTGTGTGTGTGTGTGTGTGTGTGTGTGTGTGTGTGTGTGTGTGTGTGTGTGTGTGTGTGACACGCATTCGTCCCTATATCAAGTGATCTTCTCAAAATCTGGGGGAGGGGGGTGTCTCTTCACAAACTTCTAATCTTCTTGATAGAATGAAACTCAAAAATTTCTATCTAAAAGCCAACGCTGCTTTTTCTTTCAGCTTGGACTCTCTGCAAGTCCGTCGTACGGTCTACGTCCCCTGCTTATTTTACAGGTGTTACTTTAGGCATTGTTCTTAAGGGTTTCTAGGTTCTGTCTTCATCAGCCTCGGATACTGAGAGGGAGGCACAAACTCATGGGTAAAACCAGTTTCATCTTTTCTTTTTATGGGTTTCCAGAATAACTTGATCTTCTGATCTTCAACACGCATCTTGTCTTGGGTAGCCAGCTCTCTACACCTCATAAAATGAATTTCATATATATAGATACACACATATATATCTATATATAATATAATATATATATATATATATACATATATATAATATATAAAATATATATATATATATATATATATATATATATATATATATATATATATATATATATTTATATATATATATATATATATATATATATATATATATATATATATATATATATATATATATATGCATATGTGTGTGTGTGTGTGTAACATCATGAGCAAATATTTTTATTTTGAATGTTCTTGTAGAATAAGAAAGTTCCCAACTATAGTATAAATTATAGCCACAAGTCAGAAGATGCCTGAGCACTCGGGGTTATCGACATTTAAGAAGAATCCAGCTAATGATCAGTCATCAAGTGAACACGTCGTTCTCTCATTACAGTGCTCAGATGTCCATCAACAAAAAACAAGACTGTATTCCACAATTCTTAACCAACAATAGATAACACGGCAGTAGTATTAAAAAAGTGAAGAAACGAAATAGACGCAAATCGAAAAAAAAAAATAAAGTTACATTCAACCATCCAACAGCAGGGCTTTCAAAACACAATCCAAAGCAATAACAAGAATGCTAGCTGGAATCATCGAAGCCAACAAAGATGGCGGCACTCAGAAACTTTAGCCGCCTGACTTGGAGCTCTCTTTGACAATGAGAAACAATACAACTCCTTGCATAGAGAGATGAGAAACAATACAACTCCTTGCATAGAGAGATGAGAAACAATACAACTCCTTGCAGAGAGAGATGAGAAACAATACAACTCCTTGCATAGAGAGATGAGAAACAATACAACTCCTTGCATAGAGAGATGAGAAACAATACAACTCCTTGCAGAGAGAGATGAGAAACAATACAACTCCTTGCAGAGAGAGATGAGAAACAATACAACTCCTTGCAGAGAGAGATGAGAAACAATACAACTCCTTGCAGAGAGAGATGAGAAACAATACAACTCCTTGCAGAGAGAGATGAGAAACAATACAACTCCTTGCATAGAGAGATGAGAAACAATACAACTCCTTGCATAGAGAGATGAGAAACAATACAACTCCTTGCATAGAGAGATGAGAAACAATACAACTCCTTGCATAGAGAGATGAGAAACATAACAACACCTTGCATAGAGAGATGAGAAACAATACAACTCCTTCCATAGAGAGATGAGAAACAATACAACTCCTTGCATAGAGAGATGAGAAACAATACAACTCCTTGCAGAGAGAGAAAAGACAAACAAACCTTTTGTTGGTGAATTTAAAATAGAGCATAAACATATAGGTGTGCTGAACAGATTCTTAAAATATCTATCAAATAAACTTTTCTTAAAAAAACCTAATAAAATTTAGCCTTGTATTCAATGACAAAACAAAAGCGTCCTGTCGAAGTTTGTCTGAAAATGTCTGCAGTGTTTGACTGAGGATCTGTGCTGAAAATTATAGCTTATCTATTTAAGCTGTAGACATATTTTGAACCTAGCAGACAATTTTCAAAGCTTTATCGTCGATTGTGATACGGCAAATTGAAGGCAAAACCAAATCAAAATTGGTAAGTACTATGAATTTAAAAGTGACTTCTCTTATAACATCCCAATAAACAAATTCCCATTTCCAATAATTCCTTCTGGCAAAAGAAATCAATGCAAAACAAGCAAAAAATGCGCCGAATTTTCCTCGGCGAAATAGACTTTTCTGTACAGTCGCTACAGCGTATAATCAAGGCCACCGAAAACAGATCTATCTCTCGGTGGTCTCGGTACAATGCTGTATGAGCCGAGGGCCATGAAACTCTAACCACGGCCCGGTGGTGGCCTATCCTATATCGTTGCCAGAAGCACGGTTATGGTTAACTTCAACCTTAAATGACATAAAAACTACTGAGGTCAGAGGGCTGCAATTTGGTACGTTAGATGATTGGCGGATGGATGATCAACATACCAGTTTGCAGCTCTCTAGCCTCAGTAGTTTTTAAGATCTGAGGGCGGACAGAAAAAGTGCGGACAGAATAAAGCGCGGACGGACAGACAAAGCCGGCACAATAGTTTTCTTTTATATACTCCATATAATTACTGCCATTACCATTATTATGAATTCTATTTTTTCTACTTCTTCAGCAACTGTGTGAATAATACCGATTATTATTTTTATCATGTTATGTATCTAGATTGTGTATACTGCATTTTTATATTCCATGTATATGGCCCTGAGCTGAATTAAAGGATATTATTATTATTATTATTATTTTACAGAAAACCAAAACGACCTGTTTCATTAATTAGACTCCCACTTTAGCCTCTGCTCTTCAAGGCGGCCGTTTCAAGATGTCAGAGTAATATTCGCCTCCTGAATAAATGGCTCTTCATTGTCTGCCCACTTTCCACGGGGCTGAAATCTCTGCCAACCGCGAGAGGAAGGATTCGCCTTGATTACGCCAAGCGAATTAATGATCCTCCTGCCTGGGTCACCTTCTATTTCAGTCTCCTGCGTCAGAGGCAGAGGTTTGTATTACGCAGCTAATTCTCACGAGTGTATCACCACTGGTTCTGGTGAGAAATAGATAGGTAGTTACAGATACTGATAAACTGATAAATAATTTCAGCACTGGTTCTGATGAGAAATAGGTAAGTAGTGAAAGATACTGATAAACTGATACATAAATTCACCACTGGTTCTGATGAGAAATAGGTAGGTAGTTACAGATACTGATAAACTTATAAATAAATTCACCGATGGTCCTGATGAGAAATGGGTAGGTAGTTACAGATACTGATAAACTGATAAATAATTTCACCGATGGTTCTGATGAGAAATGGGTAGGTAGTTAAAGATAATGATAAACTGATAAATAAATTCACCACTGGTTCTGGTGAGAAATAGATAGGTAGTTAAAGATGCTGATAAACTGATAAATAAATTCACCACTGGTTCTGATGAGAAATAGATAGGTAGTTAAAGATGCTGATAAACTGATAAATAAATTCACCACTGGTTCTGATGAGAAATAGATAGGTAGTTAAAGATGCTGATAAACTGATAAATAAATTCACCACTGGTTCTGATGAGAAATAGATAGGTAGTTACAGATACTGATAAACTTATAAATAAATTCACCGATGGTTCTGATGAGAAATGGGTAGGTAGTTAAAGATACTGATAAACTGATAAATAAATTCACCGATGGTTCTGATAAGAAATAGATAGATAGATAGTTAGAGATACTGATAAACTGATAAATAAATTCACCACTGGTTCTGATGAGAAATAGATAGGTAGTTAAAGATGCTGATAAACTGATAAATAAATTCACCACTGGCTCTGATGAGAAATAGGTAGGTAGTTACAGATACTGATAAACCGATAAATAAATTCACCTCTGGTTCTGATGAGAAATAGATAGGTAGTTAAAAATAGTGATAAACTGATAAATAAATTCATCATCTCGGTAAATAATTTTCTACAGAGATAGTATAGGTTAAATATATTAACTTTGTGGAGAGACAGACGTGGTTAAACATATTAACTACTCTGAGGAAAAGACAGATTGATAGATGGTTATATATAAACCACCTCTAAAAATAATAATAGTTACTGATAGATACTGATATATTATAGTTAAATCTACCATTTCTGATGATATGCAAATAACGAGACAAATAGAATTGCCTATTTCCACGTCGCTGAATGCACTGTTCCTTGCCGTATTAGCTAATCACCCGAACTGTTTTGCCAAATTGATTAAATCAGTTTCACCTCTTATTTTATGGCCAGAATTTTTCGTCCAGTTTCACAGTGCTTCTTCTCTATTGCATCATTCCATGAGGACTTCATTACCAGAGAAATCGAACTGAAAAAAAGAAGGCAGAGTTGATGGTCTTTTGTTGTTATTGAGAATGTTTTCGACTAATTTTTTTCGGGGGGCCGTGTAATCCGAAATATTACTGGCTTGTATTTGTTTCTACAGCGTTAGGTAATCAAATTGGAAGTCAATTCAAATATGGAGTAGCGCATTAGTATTGATTGCTCAAGAAATCTAATGCGTGTACAATAAGTATATATGTATGTACGTATGTATATATATATATATATATATATATATATATATTATATATATATATATATATATATATATATATATATATATATATTATACACCCTTGTGTCTACCCTCACTTGGTTTAACAGATGGGGTCATATATCCCATCAGGCCCCTACACACGATCAAAAACCTACGATTTCCCAATGCTTTTTCTCCTTGTGGGAAGGACGCTAACTGCGTGTATGTGTCGTTAACGTGTTTGTGCGTATTTCGGGGTTCATCGGTGACCGTGGAACGTGTACCAGGGGGCCAACGCTTTTTTGTAACCTTCCAAAACCAAAAAGTTTCATTCTATGCACCTATTCTTCCTTCTTTTCTTCGACCGGTTCACTCCAGCTGATTTTGATCGCAGATTCGAGGTATATTATTATTTCATTAGCGGAAACCCATTCACACGGAACAAGCCCACCACAGGGGCCATTGACCTGACATTCAAGCTTCCAAAAAATGTTGGTTCCAACCTCCCACCGCAGGCCCCACAATGCAGCAGCAACTGATCATGATACAGAGCCACTGATTTTCGTCGCCCTGGGGAAGGCCCGAACCCGCGACATCTGAGAGGCATGCCATATCAGCGGACCAGTATAAATTGGCTATCGTCACAAAAAACAAAAAAGGTCATATAAGACTGTCGAGGTTTACGTTCAGAAACTCGGATAGGGTGTCATTTTTATACTGCAAAATTGAGCGGAGATGTGAGAAATATATTTATCCAAGTAGCTAATTACAATTGTGAAACGCTCTTCAAATGTGAATCATATATGGTGCTTATACAAATTCTGCTTAACCCAAGAAATCACGGAAATTCATAATAACCATCTATCCTTTGTCTTTTTCTTTTAAAGATTTTAATACACACACGCATACACACACACATACACACATATGGTCGCTCTTCCACTCGAAACAGACAAAATCTCGCATCTACTCTTGAAGAAGCAGTGATGACAAAAATCTTTCCCAAACTATTTTCATTAAGGTTTTTTAGACCTATATTCCTCAGAATTATTCTGAACTCCATCTCGGGAGACGGTTTTTCTCCCGGTGATAATGGAAATGGAAGATCCAGAGACGAGGTGAGAGCGGGTTCCTTGATCAAACGAATTCCCTCAGTTTCATTTCATGAATCAACTGCGAGTTTTCAACCTGAATCTTTCTGAGTAATCAGCGTCCAGTGTCGAGTGCGTCTACTCTGTGATGCAGAGGTGTCAAATCTTATAATATATCAACAAACAGAGCATTTACAACAACTTTTTAGGAAACTGACAAGATAAAAGCATTAAAAAATGAGGTATATCGCATACTGAAGATTACGATGGAATCTTTTTTAACCCTAATTTATCAGAAATATGATTTTTTTAGTGTTACATATACACGGTCGCTCCTTGAAAATTTAAGTACATAATATGTTCCAAGATGGTCGAGATTAAATAATACAACGCATCATTCGTATTATTGTCTGTAGACGACAAATAGACGCGATAGACAAGACCAGGCATCCGATACAGAAGAGAGAGAGAGAGAGAGAGAGAGAGAGAGAGAGAGAGAGAGAGAGAGAGAGAGAGAGAGAGAGAGAGAGAGAGAGAAAACATCAGAACGACGTGCTCATAAGAGAAGAAACTTTTGCTTCTTGCATCAACTCCCCCCCCCCCTCCCCCCACCCCCGCCGTCCCTTTCATCTGAGTTTTTGACCATGTGCGAACATGCACGTATGTATGATCATACATGTGAAGAAACTGTGACAAACGATAATAATTGGACAATCTTCATTAAGAGCGACCAATTGATCCGTGTAATTACTAGCGTAGGGACTGTGACACTGGCCTATAATTAGATGATCAGCCCTTGATATTTACGAAAGCTTTCTGTCAAGATTATTTCAGATCGCAATTGGGCCTTTTACATCGATGAAGCAACTAACTGACAGTTTAATATCCGATGAGATTATTTCTTATCTCATATTAGTGTGTCTGTGGATGTAGGTCCATATATTTGTAGATATAAAGCTATAGCGGGAAGTCAATAAAATCTATTGAACTGACGTCGGTTGTAATTGTTCACTAATTTCTAGTGGGTCTTTCCAGATTTGGCTGAGTCGTTATTTTGATGCCTTTCTTACGTAAAATTCATTGGTTATTTACGTTAATGTGAACGGAAGAAACTCTCTCCCTCTCTCATATTTCGTACCTTCCCAATAGTCGATCCTCCCCAGAAGTTAAAAGTGATGAAATTCTATTCCTGGTTGATGAAACAAGAGAAATAGACATTAAAACTTCCACGTTCTCGGAAATATGAACCACAAAATGTATTATTTCTTTTTGTTTTCGCTATGGTCCGTACCCGCTGTTGCATAAGCATTGTCTGCAATGCTTTTCTTCTGAAATTATCGACATGAAATGACTTATTACGGAAAGTAAAGAAAGAAAGAACTGATGGCTGCTACCTTTTCGAAGCTCCATCTAGTATCCTTCCTCTTTTTGTTGCTTGAAAGACACTGTGAAATAAAGTAAATACCAACTGTAATGGTCACATAAATTTTAGAGCTTTCGACCTGAGTGTCAGTGTTTAATATGCTGAAGACACCAAGATGATTCACTGATCCGAGGAATGTCAGTGTACCAATACCATTCCACTGGCAATGGAACTACTGCTGCATGATAATGGCATGATGACTCTTAGCTAATCACCTGTTGCATGGCAAGATATAGTATCTCGGATACTATAAAGAAGCTGTACTGAGGAGAATGATAGTATTAAACCTACCGAAGAGAATGACAGTGTTAAACCTGAAGTGGAAGGTTTAATTCGCAATTATTTGTTGGAATACGGATGGTCGTTTTGAGAACAGTGTTCCAGACACAAAATTCAAATGCACGCTTTGGAATCAAGATATTGTCACACGGTCATCAGACTCAGAGATTTTTGACATATGACCAATGCTAAGATTCTGGTTACTAACATCAAATGTATAATAATCTCTAATAAATGAAAGAAACTGCGCCTTTAATATCGCTGCAGTGCAGAAGGGGGGGAAAGGACAAGAACTATAAAACAGTGCAAAGATAATACAGGAAAATTACAAAGGAAAAGGAATTTGACTAAAAGTTAACAAAATAACTAAAGGGCATGTCAAGAAGGCTTAGCGAAATGGGGTCACTGCAGGAACTTTTACCTAGGGAAAGACTAATAAGTGACAGATAAAAAGTTTTGGTATGACTTCGAAGTGATTTCTTTAGCTAGCTGTGAGGATACAACTAGATATAAATTACTTTAGACTTAAGTGTGTGTGTGTGTGTGTGTGTGTGTGTGTGTGTGTGTGTGTGTGTGTGTGTGTGTGTGTGTGTGTGTGAGCGCGTGCTATAGTACTATAGTAGGAGAGACGTTCTTTCATTGGTGTTGGAAATGATAAGACTGCAAGTCTCTCTGGCCAAGGGATACAACGGGTAGCGCATGCATACAGTTGTGATATATATATATATATATATATATATATATATATATATATATATATATATATATATATATATATATATATATATATATATATATATATATATATGAACGTGTTTCACAGGAAAAAATTTCTGACACATCGGGAGGGAACACTTGTCTTTTAAGTGAGAGTCCAGGGAATTAGCAATTCCTCCACACAAGTTATAAATGAAGTTGAGAGAGAGAGAGAGAGAGAGAGAGAGAGAGAGAGAGAGAGAGAGGAGAGAGAGAGAGAGAGAGAGAGAGAGAGCATTCTTAACCTGATGGCAATGCAACGCATTCACCACTAATTTCATTTACTGCACTAGTGAAGAATAATCTCAAGTCAGTGAATCCATGTTTAGCAATAAAAAGAAACGTCACTTTTCCATCTTTATTTTTGTAGACAAGATTTACTTTATAAAAGTATTAAGCACATTTTTTTTTTTAGGTTTCAGTATACGCCATAATTATGTATACACCCAAAGCCGGGTACAGTGACCGAAAGTGTACCGACGACAGCACAAATATACACAAATGGAAAAAATAACACCACAAGTGACAGCCAGCATCACACGAGAGTTCCGTAGCATTTCTTTCCAGACAGATAGTTGTGGACATAACTGAATGACCCGTTCCTTGACGCTGGTGGACGAGAGATCTTCCCTGCCTGCACTCTCATTCACACGCGCGAACTGAAGACAATGCAGCAACGAACCGAAGGCAGTTTTCGTGATCAGCCAGAGATGTGAGAGATGACTCATTCCTGCGGCAATGCTAAGCAAAAGATACCGCGATACCAATTCGAGGTATTCCGTAGGGGAAGTCAGAAGGTGCCCCAACATGAGAGCTGTTAACAGAAGATGCAATGACGTGTGGGCTTTCGCTGATGGGCAATGGTTTCCCTGATGCATTGCCGCTTGGCGTTCATCTGCAAGAGAGAAGGAAATGACCCAGTGCTGTAATGTTTTTTGTGGGCTAATCATTAAAGCCAATAAACTTAAATTGTTGTGTATCATGCAGTAGTAGGACCAAGCTCTTGAAAACGTTTTTGGGAAAAAATATCAGATAGTACTAAAGATGTGAAACAAAATTTTTTTTTTTTTTTTTTTTTTTTTGTTACTGGCAGCTGATTTTGTCATGTGTAGCAGACACTTCTGTGAAAAATTCTCTGGGCCAGTTTTTATAGTCCGTAGAATTTCTCTAATCAAAATGAACGTTCTTGATACTCTATGCTATGGAGACACATCAAGAGCCAAATGAATGAAAAATAAAATATACACATAAGTGAACTAACATATATCTTAAATCACGATATATCAACTGACAAGCTACATACTACCCACAGTGCCTCAGATAAAAAAAAAAATTATTTCCCTACAGAGCATCTATTATAAAAGCCTTAGTTACACAATCTTGATAGGTAAGTCACCAGCATAGGGTCTAGTCATGATGGGAACTTGCCTCTGTGAAGGTGTTCAAATACAAATGCTGTTATAGTAATTTAGTTCCTTCAATAAATACTAACCGACAATGACGCTAAGTACCAGGGAAGCAGGTTCTCCCCCAGCAGGAGAACAGGTATAATTCGAGGAGTCCTCCGGCTGGACGTTATTCAGCACTAAATGACTGATTCCTCCGTCCTCCGTCAGGACTCGTATCCTTCCTCCGCTGTTTTCGTATTCAACTAAGCGCCGCCCTTTATACCACAGGATGAATCCTGCAAGCAGTCAGGAACAGTAATATGATTCGTGGTTAGCAAGTCTCTTATTTGAAATACTACTTTAGATTCCCAACGAATACTTAATCAGCTATTCATGATCGCATCCAAAAGCTATCACAGTTATCGAAGATGTATTGGTGAAAATTATAACAGATACATTTTCATCCTTCCAAAAACTTTATATATATATATATATATATATATATATATATATATATATATATATATATATATATATATATATATATAATTTATATATATACATATATCTATATATGTGTATATATATATTACATATATATATATATACTGTGTATATATATATATATATATATATATATATATATATATATATATATATATATATATATATATATATATATATATATATATATATTTATAATAAACACTATACAATACACATGCTGCACAGAAATTAATGGAAATATTTTGATGTCCTCTACTGGGCTTGCGAACAAGGCATTACTTAAAATGACATCAGGTTTTAGCCGTCTTTACCTGGACTTGCAGCCCCACGGTTGACCTGACAAGATATGTTTACGGGATTCCCAGCCTTAACGAACAGCTCTCGGCGACCCAGAATTTCGGCTTTCATTTCTAAGCAAGAAAAATGGAGAAAGAATGGAGGAGAAAGAGAGTAAAAAGACGTTATTAAACTAGTAACAAACATGCAGTAGCTAACGAAACAAGCACACACAAACACATACACACACACTATATATATATATATATATATATATATATATATATATATATATATATATATATATATATGGTGTGCTACGAGGAAAATAATAACGCAAGGTATAAATATATTTGAGAGGTATACCCAGTGTTTAATTTTCTCCGTTCGTCTTTTCATATTATATATATATATATATATATATATATATATATATATATATATATATATATATATATATATATATATATATATATATATATATATATATATATAGTATATACATGTGTGTGTGCGCACGCGCGCGCACTTAACATCATTATGACACGTGATCTACAGATAGATATAATATATGTATATATATATATATATATATATATATATATATATATATATATATATATATATATATATATATATATATATATATATATATATAAGACGAAAAGTCGAACGGAGTAAGCAGAGATCTCATCAAAGCAACTGAAAAGAGTTAAGTGAATGTAAATAAAATATGTGGCTAACTATCTTATCATATTACTCCATGAATTGAGTGTTAATCATGAATGAAATGACACAAATATTCTAAACTATTCACATTAAATAAAAGCCTAATTCATGTTAGTTAAGATCCTTTGTAAAAGAAAAAAAATAAACTTTATGATAAAATGTTCCAATAGATGCTCCATGAAATGCTCTCTCTCTCTCTCTCTCTCTCTCTCTCTCTCTCTCTCTCTCTCTCTCTCTCTACTGTCACTCGATGGGCCGGAGTTCAATTCCCGCGGCGGGCTGATGAAGAGTTAGAGGAATTTATTTCTGGTGATAGAAATTCATTTCTCGCTATAATGTGGTTCGGATTCCACAATAAGCTGTAGGTCCCGTTGCTAAGTAACCAGTTGGTTCTTAGCCACGTAAAATAAGTCTAATCCTTCGGGCCAGCCCTAGGAGAGCTGTTAATCAGCTCAGTGGTCTGGTAAAACTAATATGTAAATAAAATCTCTCTCTCTCTCTCTCTCTCTCTCTCTCTCTCTCTCTCTCTCTCTCTCTCTCGTCAACAAAAAGTGCGAAAAGCACTCTTATTAAAAGTAATGAGTTACATAGGACTTCTTTCTCAACAAATACTCATCTCATTCAAACCCAAAACTGCTTATACGATAAATATTGAAATTTCATCTTAAGAAAAACTGCTATGAATTTTTATAAGATACATTTTCATTTATCAAATACATTTCAGTATAATGACAACGACATGTTCAAAACTGGAAACTATCATTTCTTACGAACGACTTTCAGAACGACAGCTTGAGCGATTTTTGGCTCAGTGTTAATCTGGCAGACGTATGTCCCAGCATCCTGGGGATTCGTGTCCTTGATCTGCAGTGTATAATCCTCCGGTCCCCAGATCCCATTCATGGGGCTAGGAGCCAGCTTCTGGGTTCTAGAGTCTGTGGGAACCGAAACGCGTCCCTGTGGGTAGATGGCAATCCGGTTGTTTTCATTCGTGGGCGTGTGACGCGTTTTGCCTGGAAGAGTAGCCACTGATTCATCTTGATTATATCCCTGGTAACCACGGAAGAACCTGGACTTTTTGGGCCTCGTCTGGTTTCCGGCAGATGAAGACAAAGAGTCATACCCAGGAGGGAAGGTGAAGTATCCCAAGTGCTGCTGGTCCTTAAGCCAATCATTATTTCTAGGTGTTATGTTTCTCTTTATAATTTTCTTCCCTTCACTCAAGTGTATCTTCTGAATACCTCCTTTCGGTTCTCTTTCCAGTAATGGCAAAAACTTTCTGCAACTGGAAACCTTAGTTTGGTAATATCTTCTTACTACTTCATAATTATGCTTGGAATTATTTACTGGAGGTAAGCTCACAGTGGCCTCCTTGCGGTTAAATGTAAGATCTTCGAAGGAATCAGTTTTTCCCTCGGGTACCTGGATATGTAGGTGCCCTTGAATGGCAAGGTCCCTAGGGTTTCGCAGTTTCAACCCTGTTCCTGGTAAGACTGAAATCCTCAGGTCAGTCGAGAAGGTGTGACGTCCGGTGGATAACACCTGCAAGTCCCTCAGTCTGATCCAAGAAACCTGGGAGATAAAATAAATCATGGGGGAATTAAAGGTTCTGGCTTGGTAGAGGTACCAGACATCAGGCATTATCATTATCATTATTATTATAACTATTCTTTTTGGTGTTGTTGTTGTTAGCTTTCAATTCACAATCATTTTTAGAAAACATACAAGTGTTAGCTTTCTCGAAATGCCTCGTAATTAGCCCATTTCTCCTTCAGCCCTAGCTACCAGTGTTTGTTCTGCTATAATGTTGCGGTGAAAACTTGATTTTTGTACATATCTAATTATTCTAATACAGTCTATAACTGACTATGGAGAGTAAACCCTTATATATAGAACTAACTAAAAAATTAACGCCGCAAGAGCTGTTTGCCAATGCACACATTTCTCATGAAGAAATTTGTTATGGTGTAGATTTTCTTTGCGTTTCTACAGTTTGCCGAGATCCATGATTTTCCCTCATTACTTTTATTCGAATTCACTGCATTTTACCGAACTATCAACTTTTGGCGAAGCAACAAAAAATCGCTTCTTGCAATTACTTTGACAACTGAAAAGCAACGTTTCTTGACATGTATCACAATACCAAATGGCATACAGAGAACATCTATCAATCACATTTTTTTTAAATTTTCCTACACTCAGGAAGTTCTGAACTAATCATCACCAAAACACATTCTCTGTTAGTCCAAACACCCGTAACTTTAATCAAGTGAAGTGATCCTGACTCACCCTCTTCCCTGATAGGTATTTAACAGTGCATGGAAGCCTGCTTGTTTGGCCTACGTATGCTGTGATGTTGAGGTCCTGTTTTTTCTCCCCAAATTCTGGCTTCGGTACTGAAAGACAAAGACAACGAGGAAACATGATGTATGAGTTATGAATGGCAAACAGTGATTATGCATACGCATACATATACACACAAGGATACACACATATGCATATATATATATCATACATACATACAAACATCTAATGCTTGCATGTGTATGCAGGAAACCTTGATTCTAAAAGTATGAGGACAATAGGCTATATATATATATATATATATATATATATATATATATATATATATATATATATATATATATATATGTGTGTGTGTGTGTGTGTGTGTGTGTGTGTATGTATTTATATGCAATATATATACATATACATACAACCATTATATATATATATATATATATATATATATATAATATATATATATATATATATATATATATATATATATATATATATATATATATATATATATATATATATGTATATGTATATATACATATAAAGCCTCTTGTCCTTATCCTTCTAGAATCACGTTTTCCTGCATTCACATCCACCCATTAGGTTCCTGAAGGATTCCTTAAGGGCTATCCTTGGAAAAAGAGGAGGCTTCCTGACTTACTGCATGGATGAAAGACCACGCTTTTACCTTTGAAGGCTTCTGAATTTCACAATTTTCTTTTTTTTCATTTCATCATCTCTCAGTCGCCGTCTGACGAAACAACTTCCTGCAACTGATTCACCTTTTCACCTGTATTCAATCTATTACTATGAACTCTTGCATTCCCACCTATCTGAGCCTTGTGATACTAATCATTCTTAAATATGCTATGCAGGTATTCACTTTTGTTATTTACATTTCACACCCACACTTAAATACTTGAATTCTGCGCAACAAGAGATGGTCACCGAATCTCTTCAGGCATTCGTACCTTTATCGCCTGAGAAATTTGCTGTTGTGCAACTTTTTGCAGAGTTCGTGTTGCCTTCTTGGGATTTCATCACCCTCCATAATAATAATTGAGGCGACCACTCCTATTTTACTTCCATATTATTCCTGTATTTCCCTGCATTTCATTTTTACCGTAATCTAACTCTTGATAGCATCAAACAAAAGCTTGCAAATACCTTCTCCAGACACTGCAACTTCTTACTAATAATAATGCATTTTCTGAGTATATTCACATCCTCTAATTGTATGCCAAAATTAAACCAGTGTGAAGTAATTGTAAAACATCTGATCCCAGCGAACTCTCATATAGGCTACACAATAAATTGCCAACATTCTACACATCAACAGCCAGTTATGAAGGTTTTTTAGGGATTCGCATCAAGGTAAATATATGTGGCTGGGCTATTGTTTTCATGTAGCTATAATTTCCTTAATGAGTTTTACTTTATAAAAGAACAAATTACTCTAATCATTATCTTCTAATCAAAATGTTGCAGAAAAAACTCAAACTGTTAACTATACCATCTCCCTATCATTCACTAATATAGGAACAAATTACTCTTATTATCTCTTAATTTAAACGTTGCAGAAACTCAAACTATTTACTACAACTCCCCAGCCATTATTCATTTTCAAACTTTGATTTCTCAATATCAAATCATATTGTACAAATTCCTGAATTTAACTGACATTCTCAAATTCCAGAGGAGCCGTTGTATTCTTCAATGTTCCCTTCACACTTGGCGATTCAGTCAAGTGCCATATTTTTATGTGATCTACACTATGATAAAATTTACTAGTGGTGCCAGATGTACAGTACTTTGTAGCAATGAAAGTGAAATTGATCCATGTTAACAAAATCCACTTTGCACTTACGTCTAAAAGGCAAAAGTTTGAGATTAATCATTTTTGTTATAATTCAATTTCAAAATATTTTAACATCAGCTGGTTAATTCTGATAATCCTTCTTTCCCCACTTGTGAGATTTCTTTAGCTATTAATATATCTCTCAGAATATCTTCGTATTCACAAGTTTCAGGAAACAACATTTTACACAAGTTAGTCTTTAATCAATTCTGCACTGACCTTCTATCACGACAAAGTAAAACGATAAGATTTTTTATTTTTAGTTTTTTTCCTAGCTGATAGTATCCATGTTTCAACATGGAACCCTGTGCGCGCTCTCTCTCTCTCTCTCTCTCTCTCTCTCTCTCTCTCTCTCTCTCTCTCCAGTTCATGAGGTAGGTAACGGTTCTAAACTATAACATTTTTAACCTATTGCCTTCCAGCTCCTAACAACATCGTTAAATATCTGCACTGCTTATCTTATAACTACGTGATGCAATTTGATTGTTAACAAAAGACACCATGGGAATTTACGAAAAAAGGCAATAATAATAACTGACGAAGATGTGCACAGCTCTATAAAACAATAAATAATTCCCGACAGTAAATAAGTCTTCTTACCGAAGTTATAGGAAGCTAAGGAGAACGTCACCAGAAGAATGAAACCGAGAGTGTTGGCGTGAACCTCCATTTCACCTCATCAGAAGTATCAGAGAAATATTCTAGCTGTTAGAGTAAAGTTTCCTCAGGAACTTGACGAAAAATTCTGCGACACCTGCGGGTAGCCAGAATCGTTGAGGTCAACAAGAACTCAGCATAGAGAACCCTTTGCCGTCACGGCAGGAATCACTGCCTTACGATAGTCTTACCCCATCTAGTTCCGTCGGAGTTAAGTACAAACACTGTGCCAAAAGGTCCATTCTGTTGTAAGACACGTTTCTTATTCCTTCTTATTCCTTCACAAACTGCTGCGAGAACTTCTGGGCGAGGACGTCGGTTAATGATCCCACTTTGTAGTTGCTGCCTTCTCCTGGAGGATCAAACGACTTCGAGGTAAGTTCCGATTGGGTCTTATGAACGTCCCGAGGATGGGAGAAGTTCCACATTCACCACACGGGAAATTTCCATCTTAAGGTAATCGCACAATTTTTCTGAAATATCCATCATACTTCTATTTTTTAAGAAAGTGTTTCTAATCTTATAAGGCTAAGACCACCCTTTTTCAGAAGGAGTCTTCTTCACGTTTCGTTTGACTTCTGTTGAATTTCGTCCAATTTTCAAATACAAGGTCTCTGATTTCAAAAACAATTTTTCGTACCCATAATTCACTGCGATATAGCAGTCATTGGTCGTTCTCACGGTTCTTCTTCTTCGTCTTTATTCTTTTGTTCGACTGTTTGCATAAAAGAGCTGGTCTTAGATTTTGTTACGGGGGGCGGGGGGGGACTGGAAAAAATATTTGATCACCTCAATTTTACATACATACAAAAATTACCATAAGAATGGCTGGCAGGAAAATGCTGCCTAACTGCTAAGGAAATCATAACACATTTTGAGATATAACTTAAAATTACACTTAAAAAAGCAAACTTAAAGAATTACCATTTTTATCTTCGGCTAGATTTAGAATACTTTTAATGTGACGATATATCTACATAAACATAACATTAGCAACCACAGAGGTAAATATTCAGCTGAATACATGACCATAATGCAGGATTAAAAAAAAAAGGGTTTTACAATTTTTATTTCTTTATGTCAAAAAATAAAAGCAGGTAAAATAGGCATTTTTGGACTTTGATAAAGCCGATTTTAGTTACAATCAACTATAAATTCAGTGAGAGAGAGAGAGAGAGAGAGAGAGAGAGAGAGAGAGAGAGAGAGAGAGAGAGAGAGAGAGAGAAGAATGACGAAATTGTGGTTATTTTATGCAGAACACTCAGATTCCACTAGTGGCCTTTAGTGTACTGGCTCAAGAATATTTTTTATTTTTTTATTTAGAGTTACAGTTCTGCAAACTACTTGCATTATTAAAGCGATCTTCCACGCCATTCGTACCCAGTAATGGTCCTTCATAGATTATTGTCCAAGTTTCTCCGTAACTGGTCTTGTTAGCCGGCTGCCGAGCAGTGGTAATGCCTTCTGAGATTGTTGTTGTAATCTGTTCGATAGAATGTTGTTATTGTTATGTTGTGGAGGTCATTGGTGCAGTGAGGGTTGTATCTCATTAAAATATCCTTGAGAACTATGTACCAATTCTATTTCTCCTGTTCAGATCCTTCGTTGGTTCCCTCATTACTGAATACAAAAAAAAAAAAAAAAAAAGCTTCCCGGGCACTTGTCAATTTTCTTAAAATCTATGACATGTGTCGTGACTCGTATAGATAAACCTTAGTATCGTATAGATACTAAGGTTTATAATTTTGTTTTATACAATAAAGATTTGATGATGACATTAACTTCACAAAAGATTTATATGAAATAAATTTATACAATAAAGATTTGATGATGACATTAACTTCACAAAAGATTAATATGAAATAAATTTATAAAATAAAGATTTGATGATGACATTAACTTCACAAAAGATTTATATGAAATATATATATACAATAAAGATTTGATGATGACATTAACTTCGCAAAAGATTTATATGAAATAAATTTATACAATAAAGATTTGATGATAACATTAACTTCACAAAAGATTTATATGAAATAACGTTATACAATAAAGATTTGATGATGACATTAACTTCACAAAAGATTTATATGAAATAAATTCGAATGTCATCGAGGGACCCATTTGAGTATAATAAGTATGCCTGGGTCGCTGGCATGGTACCATTTTTACGAATTTATAAATGGGATTAGATGATACAAGGCTTTCAAAAAGACAAATAAGCCTTTGTCTGCGTTAGTAATCAGATTTTAAAAACAACGTTAAGTGCATTATTGAATTACTTAAGTTAATTTTGTGAAACTCGTGATCATTGCTGTTAGCTTTGAATCTAAACATACTTCTTAAAGCGCTTTCAAAACATGACGAATGTTACTGTGTAGAGCTTATGTACTCTTTATGATGATCATTACGCCTGCATAAATGATGCTAAGATTACCGTTGACATGATAATAATTCCACCACTTTCGTAATCATTATTTTACTGAAAGTGTCATGTTAATTATATTTTAGACTGAATCAAGCCATTTGCTCACAAGTTTGTCTTAAAATTCGTATTCTTAGAATTTTCCTTCCTCCCACTGAATAGTTTTATAGGCATTCTTTTTCACTGGATACTCATTTCTAAATTGTTCCGTGAGATGTTCTCATAATCTACGAGTATTTATAAGAAGGAGAACTCGAAGAGAAAATAAACAAGAGAAAGATCATGATAATAAATAAATGCAAGGAAGAGGGAGCCACTGAACCAACGAAATTTACCATATATCTTTTATATAAATTGGTTATTTTACAAGAGTCATGTGTTAATGAATCAAGGGTTTTACGTAAAGTGACAAAATATCTATCCTATAAAAAGGCTTTAAATTAGATAATGGTGAGAGCACATTATGCACCATTAACTTCATTGAGTCTTTGGTTTCAGATTAAACACAATTCTTCCGACTATAACGTCTTTGATCATCAGTTCACTTCTCTTTTCATACACATCTTTCCTGCAGCTTTAGAGTTTATTACAATATTTACTTTATTTCTCTAGTTCACGCTGTATTGTACACGCACACATACACGCAAATACAATACTCTGATGTGTGTGTGTGTATGTGTGTATATATATATATATATATATATATATATATATATATACATATATTTGTGTGTTCATGTCTGTGTATTTCGTTTAAAATAAAATTTACTCAACCTCATTTTTAAATACACCGAGAGGGAATTTATAAGTGATAGGCGATCCGTCACCTCGTTCCCCGACGATTCGGGCGTTCGAGTCCCCCTGGTGACGGATCGCTTATCACTTATAAACTCCCTCTTGGTGTATTATATATATATATATATATATATATATATATATATATATATATATATATATATATATATATATATACTGTACATGTTTTTATTATAATATATATTTAACATGACTATTTCATTCTCTCTCTCTGTCTCTCTCTCGCTCGCACAGTGTATATATATATATATATATATATATATATATATATATATATATATATATATATATATATATATATATATATATATATATATATATATATATATATATATATATATATATAGTGTATATGCATACAAAAAATATGTATATGTATGTATATGTACATAATATACATATGCAATTTATATTACTGTCAGAGAGAGAGAGAGAGAGAGAGAGAGAGAGAGAGAGAGAGAGAGAGAGAGAGAGAAACAGTCATGGGACATAACAATGTTTTACCACATAAAGTCATATTTACATCATATATTAACTGACTTTGGACGAAAATAATTTTCAGCAATTGCGAAAGACTATTTTCTAATAGTCTTGTTTACTGAATAAAAATAACATTAATGATTTTATCCACGCACTTAACATGAAAACAAAAGGGAACATTGAACCACAAACTTAATCCGACACTGAAGTTGTTACTGAATTTCAATAGATGAAATATTTTTGCTGGTTCAGATGTCTCCACGGTGCTCAAATTTCTCCAACAAAGAGTTTTTCAAGTATTAAATCATTTAGTAAATAGCAACCTTGAAATCAATTAAAACCTTCGATGATTTTTTTCCCGGTCAATCAAGAGACGCAGAGACACGTGTACGAATCAGGCGAGTGTCGCCCGTAGACTGACTCTATGTTACGCTGGGAGGCCTTAAGTAAGCGAACTGACAGCCTCTCTCTTAATCCTTCGCTTAACTCTCTCTCTCTCTCTCTCTCTCTCTCTCTCTCTCTCTCTCTCTCTCTCTCTCTCTCTTATTTTTCTTATTTTTTCCTTTTAATCGTGCCTCGTCTACTTACCTCCCTTTTATTTATAATTGGCGTAGTGTGGTGACAAAAATCCACATCCAAAAATGTACACAAACAGCTATTTCATGGCGTTTTTTGAGGAGAATTATTTTCGCGAAACAGTACACACGAAATTACACAAAAATTCTAACTCCATAAAATTATGAAACATCGAAACAGGGACACTAAATGGTTATATCTATCTATCTATCTATCAATCTATCTATCGCTCTATCTATCTATCTATATATATGTATATATAAATATAATATATATATGCATATATACACATAATTTATATACATAAACTTCTACAGACATACCATTTATATTCAAAACAGCTTCCTCCCCTTGAACATTAGACAAATGGGCTTGTCAGCCTCCATAGGATCGCTGAAGGATAATTCATTATAAAAATAAATGAAGTATACCGCTTTGAATACATACAAATTACTAACCACGAAAATGCAACAGGGTGTAACAGCGTATCTCAGATGATAAATTATTCAGAGTAACTTGGAACAGTTTCATTACTATGCAAGGTTAATTCGGTATTCACACACAAGAAGCATTTTGGAGATAATGCATTAAAACTATGTAAACAAGTAAAAAATGCGCCGAAGTTTCTTCTGCGCAATCGAGTTTTCTGTACAGTCGCGGCCCACGAAACTTAGCCACGGTCCGGTGGTGGCCTCAGCCACGGCCCATGAAATTTAGCCATAGTACGGTGGTGGCCTGTGTTTTTGTACCTATGGCGTTGCCAGAAGTACTATTATGACTAACTTTAAGCTTAAATAAAATAAAAAAACTACTGAGCCTAGAGGGCTGCAATTTGGTATGTTTGATGATTGTAGGGTGGATGATCAACATACCAATTTGCAGCCCTCTAGCCTCAGTGGTTTTTAAGATCTGAGGGCGGTCAGAAAAAGTGCGGACGGACAGACAAAGCCGTCACAGTAGTTTTCTTTTACAGAAAACTAAAAGGTTTTATACCTTTTTCGAAATTGATTTATTTCTTTTGCTACAACTATATTATAACATGGGTATTTCTTCCTTAGATCATTCAAAGGTTCCGATGTAAACAAAAGGGCGTGGTCGTTTCAAGGGGAAGGTATGTTTTCTCAAACAGAGGGATCAATGACGTTTGTACAGGTCAAAGATTTGTATTAGGGAATGACCTCAGCATGGTTAATAAAGTGAATTGAACGTTTTTGGAAACCTGTAGAATGGGGCTATTGGGGAACGGAGGTAGTTAATACAAAAATAAAAATGTGACATATTGGATACCATTGTGGCGGTGTTGAAAAGTTGGCAGAAACGAAAGTTACCTGCAAAAACATTTTCCATTCCCCCTATGCTAACATTTTTTTCGTACTCATCCATATATATATATATATATATATATATATATATATATATATATATATATATATATATATATATTTAATGAAAAATTTATAATGTGAACCTATTGTATTTTCATTCAAACAGAATGGCATAAACACAAGATACTTCCTTTTCATATTTACAAGATCAAGTACTCTACTTCATAATAAGAAAGTCGTCCCGTTTCCTCCATATCTTTGCTAACCAATTACAATTCTCATTTCATTCTTACGGCTGGAAGAGGGATAGATTTTAAGGCACCTTGGAAGAGGAACTTATACAGCCAAAGACTGACAAAGTGGTGTAGACAAGGTGGCAATCACTGTCTATCAGAAATGGTTAGGACTCACACCCAGGATATAAAAGTTAGATATTCAGAGCAGAACAGCAAGATTTTAAATGTCACAGTTAGAGTGGTGAAATCTGGGTTAACGGGGTGTCAGCATCCCTTCAATTAAACGATCCAGGCAATCACAAAATTTTAAACTTTATTAAAAAGGAAGATGTGTATGCATGTGTGAGTGCACGTGCTCTGACCAACCACGGGGGGACAATAGGGAGTTCTCTAATTAATGACTGTCAAATAAATGAGAAGTTGAACTCTGTATTTATAAAGTACTGTGTGGAGATTATGAAAAATTATATGTGGGACATACTGGTCGTTCGATACGGCAGAGATCTGCTAAATACAACACATCTGTTCTGTATGGCCTTAAAAAGATGGGTATTTTCATCCACCTTCGAGATTTTGGTCAAAATTTCAAAATGCCTTACATTACAGAAGGATGACTTCTGAATCAATCGTTATAAGCCAAATAGAAAGCAAAATTTTCAGAGAAAAAGTGGAATGAAGAGACAAGGAAAAAATCTCTTGAATCCATTCATCCTAAGATACTACAGTCAGACTGATCACCAAACAAATCCCAGGTGAAAACTTCATCACCAAATTAATCCTTCAAGAACAACAAAGAATAACCAATCTGGAAATAGGCAAACCCATAAGAAATACCTTCATTGAGAATATTACCATACCATAAGTGAAATTAGTCCTATGTAAAAGGCATTTTCACCCTATAGCATCTCTTATTTCCACCAAGGCAAAAAGAGATTTATGTTGTTCAAACCAAAGTTGTTTCATCACACTTCTCTTTCCTTCAAGGAAGTTCTTGACGAAAATTTTCATTCTCTTAAGGGCAACCAGCCATCAAAGACTTGAGGAATGTGGCTCTCCCAGAGACACCTGTGCAAGGTGATTATCAACCAACACAGCGTTAGTGTGTGACTACCCCACAACTAGTGTGTGTATGGTGTAAATTACCCATCACAGGAGCTACAAAGTGTTAATCACAGCCCACCTGTGCACGGTGCAAACCTGATTGCACCTTGCACAGGCGGGCTGGGGGACACCCACATCTTAGCACCTATGATGGCTGATTTACATCTTGCAATAGTGGGCTGCGAGTGGTGCCACATCATACTACCTGGCATGGCTGATTTATTCCTTACACTGGTGAGGTGTGCATCATCATGTCTGCCATGGTTGATTGCATGTATTAAGATGTGGCTACTACACAACCCACCTGTGTAAGGTGTAATTAGCCATTACAGGTGTTAGGATCTAGCAACCCACACTCTGCCTCTGTAAGGTGCAACCAGCCATCAAAGGCATTAGGATGTGCCTACCTCACAGTCCATCTGTGTGAGTTCCTATCTATCATCACAGGCGTTATGACGTGGCTACCCTACGACCTACTGGTGTAAGATGTAAATCAGTTATCACAATCATTAGGACGTGGCTACCACACAGCCAGCTTGTGTATGATTTAGTTAGCCATCACAGGTGTTAATGCGTGGCTACCCTTTGCCTGTCTATTTAAGGTGCAACCAACCATCACTGGTGCAAGGATGCAGTATTCTACTATCCACCTTCAAACCCACAGCTTAACTGTCTAAGGAGCTATCAATGATCACAGGTGCTGGGATGTGGCACCTCTTACAGCCCAACTATGTAAGGTGTAAATTGACCATAATAGGTGTTGGGATGTGGCTATCCCACAACCCACCAGTGTAATATGTAAACAGCTATCACAGGAGTTAGAATACAGTATAGTATACCCACAGCTCACCTGCATAAGGTACAGGCACCACGACGTGGCTACTCCACACCCCAAATTTATATTCATAACAGGATTACACTCAAATATGCAGCAGAGTTCAGCAAAATAAAGAAATTATTATAAAAAAAAAAGAATCGAAAATGAAATTTAAAAAAAAACTGAAAATTTACTACATTTTCATAGTTTGAAAAATAATAAAAAAATTTTGGGCTAGTGTTTCTCCACGAATACCCCAGTTCTAGGGAGAGCTCCAAAAGTCTCAAGTACAGCTCACAATGAGGGGCAACCATGCTTCTATCGGATTTACATCTGTGAGGTAAGCTGGTTCCAGATTCCCTGGATTCCCTAAGGGCGACAATGTTTCCCCTCTGGGGAGCCACCAGTGACCAGCGTAGTTCATACTACGAAGTTTGTAGTACATTTTCAAATTAAAAAAAATAAAACTTCATCTTCAGTTCTTGTTTTTCGATAATGTTTTGGATGAACTTTCCTATACACTAGAATGTAATTCCATTGCGAGGCTAAACTAGCCCTGAAGGCGGACATAATGGGCGAGACAGTTTTCAGTTTAAGAATGATTAAATTGGCTTTTGCGGTTTTGTTTATCCTTCCTGAAGACTGAAAACGCACAGGAATTACCTGATGTTTAGCCGGAAACCAACTGCGCATTGGTTCTTGAATTATAACTACACACACACACACACACACACACACACACACACACACACACACACACACACACATATATATATATATATATATATATATATATATATATATATATATATAACTTAGTACATCAACTTAAAAATAATTTCTGATGTAAATTTTCTTCAATACAGTGCATTCTTTATACACACTAATTTATTTTTTCCCCTTGAAAAGGTGAATGAATAATAAATATACTATATATATATATATATATATATATATATATATATATATATATATATATATATATATACATACATACATACATACATACATACATACAGTAATATATATATATATATATATACAGTAATATATAAAAATTCGTTTAACGAAAAAATTACCATTTACACAAGTCACTGCAAAGTTTTACAAAAAAGAAAATGGTAACATTAAAGAAAATAGTATATCATGAGAAACTATCATAGATTATTTGCTTCTAATCAATATACTGTAGTGTTCATGAACCTTTATTACTGGCTAATGAAATGAACAAATGTTTAACTAACATTGCGATTAGAAATATAATACACGCTGTGACTCATTTCGAAAACACATAAGCTAAAAGTGACGGTACTATTTTACTTTGAACTATTATTGCAGGCTGGACTTGAAAATATAATTTTTTTTATTTCATGTGTGCTTTGAACAGAATCATGTGTGGTTTGAACGTTTCTGACATTCGTTTCATTAGCAAATAAGCACTTTTAGATATAGTGGAGCTCATCTTACAACCTAAAATGCTCGTGACTACAGTGGGAAAACGGGACTTTTGGGTTGGGGAAAAACAAAACAGATGAAATACAAGGACCTTAATTAATCCCACTGATAATTCTCAATTAAAGTTAAGTTTAAGGAATGTGTTCTAATATCACGCACTGGGGTTAAGGCCTGGTACCCTTGGTTAGGTGTGGTTGGTCAGGTCATTTGCTAACAAGATGAATATAAGTAACATTCGAAGCATACATTAAAACAGGAAAAATGTGACAATAGTTTAAAGTAAAATTTTAATATTATATACGAGTATATATGTATATATATATATATATATATATATATATATATATATATATATATATATATATATATATATATATATATATTATATATGTGTGTGTGTGTGTGTATGTGTGTGTGTGTGTGTTTAAATGAATCTTCAGTTACCAATCTAGAGCAGCTACGTATTATTTAGTCTTCTTCAGCTTATCATATTCACGCCGTTACATTTTTCCTCGTGGAACTCTGTACTGCACATCATAGCTGAAAGTGAAATGACACCTCTAATGCTGCTAGACTAATTTTCAGAATAAAGAATGAGGATACAAAGCCTAATGATTGGGAACCGGAAGTCATAGCATAAGTACCAAATTAAGGTTACCTGACAGAACTTGGTAAATATAGTCAATGCACTTGCCTCAGCCGTAATGAGAATGTTTACCAAGTGCATTCTCAATAGATGGAAGAAAGAAACTGATAAAATACTTAAGAGATCAACAAGCTGGTTTCAGGAAAGACATGAGCAGCACCGATAAAATACGTGTATGACATACTGTGCAGCAGTGTATGTAATTTAAAAATTCCTATTCCGGTAGCTTTTGTTGAACAGGAGAAAGCATCTTACGTTGTCCAATGACCAGCATTAGGGAAGGTCTTGCGTCACTCAGGAATTCCGCAAATTATTTAAAACTACTGAAATAGTCGATGAAAGGAGCTGATGCAAAATTAATGTAGGAATCTCATTAGGGGAAGTTGCGGCAAATATTGGCGTGCTATGGGGGAATGTCGAGCCACCTCTGCTGTTTGCCATTCTTAGAGCTCACGATGAAAAATTGTTAGGAGATGGGAGAGAATATTTATACTGGAGTAACGATAGAAACCCGACAAGATTCAGAATATGCAGATGATGCTGTTTTAATCTGTAAAAACCTCAAGATTTACAAAGTTGGCTCAGTGAAATGAATGAGAGAGAGAGAGAGAGAGAGAGAGAGAGAGAGAGAGAGAGAGAGAGAGAGAGAGAGAGAGAGAGAGAGATGGGACTCAAAATACATCTAATGCAAACCGAATTAATGAGAGAGAGAGGAGAGAGAGAGAGAGAGAGAGAGAGAGAGAGAGAGAGAGAGAGAGAGAGAGAGAGAGAGAGAGAGAGAGAGACCTTACCTTACCTTACAGACCTTACAATTCGTTCAGATTGCCCCAGGTCCCTCAGTGTGAGGCGCCTTTGATGTCTACCAGAGAGTTGCTAACGCATCTTCCGGTATATTTTGCATCTTCCAGTCTTGGATGGTCTGGGATGCATCTTAGATATTTGTCGAGCTTATTCTTAAACACATCTACGCTCACTCCTGTTATGTTCCTCAGATGAGCTGGTAGCGCATTGAATAGACGCTGCATTATCGATGCTGGTGCGTGGTGGATTAATTGTCCTGTGTGCTTTCCTTAATTTTCCTGGTATAGTTTTTGGCACTATTAATCTACCTCTGCTTGCTCTTTTTGATAATTTTAGTTCCATGATATTTTCGGTAATTCCTTCTATCTGTTTCCATGCTTGAATTACCATGTAGCGTCTCTTCTCCTTTCAAGACTATATAAATTTAAGAATTGTAGTCTTTCCCAGTAGTCAAGGTCCTTAACTTCTTCTATTCTAGCTGTAAATGACCTTTGTACACTCTCTATTTGTGCAATATCCTTTTAGTAGTGTGGGTACCATATTATATTGCAATATTCAAGTGGACTACGTACGTACGTTTTATAAAGGCATAATCATGTGTTCAGCTTTTCTTGTTTTGAAGTGCCGGAACAACATTCCCATTTTTGCTTGGCATTTTGCCAATAGAATTGCTATTTGATCATTGCATAACATATTCCTATTCAACATCACACCAAGGTCTTTAACTGCTTCCTTGTTTGTGATTGTCTCATTATTAGGTCCTTTATATGCATATAGCATTCCTACTTTATCACCATAGTTCATTGATTCAAATTTATCAGAGTTAAATACCATCCTATTTATCTCTGCCCATTTATATATTTTATTTAGGTCTCTTTGTAGCGAGTTCCTATCTTCATCACAAGCAATTTCTCTACTTATTCTTGTGTCATCTGCGAAACTTCTTACTACTGAATCCTTAACATTACTGTCTATGTCTGCAATCATAATCACAAACAGCAATGCAGCTAACACCGTACCCTGTGGTACACCGGATATTACCGTAGCTTCATCCGATTTCTCATCGTTTGCAATCACTATCTGTTTTCTGTTTTGCAAAAATTCTTTTATCCATCTTCCTACTTTGCCAACAATGTTATGTTTTCTAATTTTTTTCGCTAATATATTATGATCTACCTTGTCAAAAGCTTTTGATGGGACTCAAAATAAATCTAATGCAAACCGAATTAATGAGAGAGAGAGAGAGAGAGAGAGAGGAGAGAGAGAGAGAGAGAGAGAGAGAGAGAGAGAGAGAGAGATGGGACTCAAATACATCTAATGCAAACCGAATTATTGAGAGAGAGAGAGAGAGAGAGAGAGAGAGAGAGAGAGAGAGAGAGAGAGAGAGAGAGAGAGGAGAGAGAGAGAGAGAGAGAGAGAGATGGGACTCAAAATACATCTAATGCAAACCGAATTAATGAGAGAGAGAGAGAGAGAGGAGAGAGAGAAGAGAGAGAGAGAGAGAGAGAGAGAGAGAGAGAGAGAGAGAGAGAGAGGGAGAGATGGGACTCAAAATAAATCTAATGCAAACCGAATTATTGAGAGAGAGAGAGAGAGAGAGAGAGAGAGAGAGAGAGAGAGAGAGAGAGAGAGAGAGAGAGATGGGACTCAAAATAAATCTAATGCAAACCGAATTATTGAGAGAGAGAGAGAGAGAGAGAGAGGAGAGAGGAGAGGAGAGAGAGAGAGAGAGAGAGAGAGAGAGATGGGACTCAAATAAATCTAATGCAAACCGAATTATTGAGAGAGAGAGAGAGAGAGAGAGAGAGAGAGAGAGAGAGATTGAGAGAGAGAGAGAGAGAGAGAGAGATGGGACTCAAAATAAATCTAAGGCAAACTGAAATAATGACAGAGTAACACAAAGGGATGAAATGGTAACAATAAATGAAGAAAGGATGAAAGAGGCCGAATTTTTCAGATGTTTAGGAACAACAATATCCAAATAGTTTCGCTTCAGGCGTTATTCAGCGAAAGACTAAATGGCAAATCAGACACTGGGCCGACTGAATAAGCTTTGGAAATAAAATAGACTGAAATTGCATAAGAAAAAAAATTGTCCTGAAGTCTAGTTCGATCTGTATTGTTATCGCGGACGCTAATCATAGTCATATTCCTATGTCAGAACGTAAATATAGGGAATCATGGAATTCCCAGTAGGATATTCCCATAAGTACAAACTACGCCCAAAACTACATAATTTCGATAATCGAAAGATCAAAGGTACATTAATGGATGTTAATTTTTCTGCATAAGCTTTACTATTCATCAGGTGAATAATATATACTAGTAATTAAATCAGTATTAATTCCAGTTTACTTATATCGCAAATTGAAAGCCATTTCAATGTTTACCGAATATTTTGGAAAATACACAAACCGCTAAACTGAATGGTGCAATATATCACGACATGTCTATAAAAGAAATCATTTGCATTTTGATTGCATATGACCACAATTACACAAAACGGCTTCCAAGTTGCTGATGGATTTTTTTTTATTCAGTAGATGAAACCTATTCATATGGAACAAGCCCACCGGGCCATGGACTTGAAATTCAAGCTTCCAAAGAATGTTGCTTCAACCTCCCACCGCAGACCCAACAACGCGGCAGTGACTGATCATGGTACAGAGCCAGTGATTTTTCATCGCCCTGGGGGAGACACAAACTCATGACATCTGAGTGGAATACCAAGACACTAACCACTATACCAGCGACCAGTATAATTTTGTCATCAAAGGACTGAGAACTGACATATTTAAGGGATCCTCTGCAGTGACTTACTGAACAGAAATTGTCTTTTGCATCCACAAAACACACATAAAATCACACACACACACATAGAGCCATTTCTCTTTCAGAGGGTGGCTCCCAATATACGGGAAGACAAGGATCACTGATACATTCATTTTCACTATTTAATAGGGAATGAAACCCCCTTTGCTGAGAACTGTCACAACTCCAGCAGCTTTATACATCTACACAAAAGAATCACCATAACGGTCGATGAAAATGATTTCCATGATGTGCAATGAATCTATGGTTGATACCATCATTTGTATGAATTAACCACAAGCCGTTTAACTGATAAATAAATGACAAAACATTAGGTCACCCTAACTACCAGGGTAGTGAGGCTATTGAGAAATGACCTTGAATTTGTTCTTTGCTTCTGTGAACGCAGCTGAAATCGGAAGTTTATGCTTCATGAACATGTAACTAACTGTGCTCTGCTATAACTGAAGTTTTTAAGCAAAATTACATACGTGAACAGCTATTCTTTATTTGCATTATTCAAGGAGAAGAGAAGTTTATGCTGTCCCTAAACTGAAAAAATCCTTCAGTCTTTTATTGAACTATCATATTCAAAGCCAGGGTGGGTATTTTTTGTAAGTCAATAAAAAAATCTTTGGTGCTGATTTAATATACGATATGTATATATATATCGTGTTTTTCTTCCTCACATTGGGAGCGAACCCCAGTCTTTCAAGTAAGAGTCCAAGGCATTAGCAATTCATCCACAAAGGTCATAAAAAAAGTTGGAACCTTAGTACTACGTACCTGAGGTTTTTCCCAGCCAGGTGCTGGTTCAAACTTCTTTTATGACTCGTGTGATCCCCAATCTTTCAAGTAAGAGTCCAAGGCATTAGCAATTCATCCACAAAGGTCATAAAAAAAGTTGGAACATTAGTACTACGTACCTGAGGTTTTTCCCAGCCAGGTGCTGGTTCCATCTTTTATAACTTGTGTGGAGGAATTGCGAATGCCCTGGACTCTCACCTGAAAGACCGGGGTTCGCTCCCAATGTGAGTCAGAAATTAAATTCTGTGAAGCACATTCTAATGTGTTCACTTCCATCATATCTCACAGCGAATGAGTAAGTCGAATGAAACGTTCGCAATTCGTTTGCTACTGGGTCGGGATGTTGAGTGAAATTCGCTTGTAAGTTGGGTGCCAGGCGCCTGCCCTGGAAAAACCTCAGGTACTTAGTACTTAAGTTCCAACTTCTTTTATGAATTGTGTGAAGGAATTGCTAATGCCCTAGACTCTCACTTGAAACTGGGGTTCGCTCCCGATGTGAGTCAGAAATTTATTTCTATGAAGCACTTTCTCGTGTGTTCATTTCCAAACACACGCACACACACACATATATATATATATATATATATATATATATATATATATATATATATATATATATATATATATATATATATATATATATATATATAATTTTTTTAAGTCAGCACCACAGATTCTTTGAATTGAATAAATGCTCAGTTTAACTTTTAATAATAGAAGTTCAATGACAGCTTAAAGAATATTTTAGTTTAGCAATAGCACACCTGTTTAATTAGAAAAGAAACTCAAAACTGCTTTTTCAGGAAATTTTCACATATATTCAGTTTCCTAATGTAACAATTTTTGAAAGAAAAAAGCAAGGGTCACGTGCTAAGGATTAACATTCAAGTACAGATGGTATCAAGAGCAAAACAAAATAAGAAATAATTACAAATGTTAAAGAGGAATAAGAACAAACAAGTAGAAAATGCGCCGCATTTTCTTCGGCACAGTCGAGTTTTATGTACAGCGTATAATCAAAGCCACCGAATATATATCTACCTTTCAGTGGTCTCGGTATAATGCTGTGTGAGCCGCGGCCCATGAAACTTTAACCACAGCCCGGTGATGGCCTGTCTTATATCGTTGCCAGACGCACGATTATAGCTAACTTTAACCATAAATAAAATAAAAAAAAACTACTGAGGCTAGAAGGCTGCAGTTTGTTATGCTTGAAGATTGGAGGGTGGATGATCAACATACCAATTTCCAGCCCTCTAGCCTCAGTAGTTTTTGAGATCTGAGGGTGGACAGAAAAAGTACGGACAGAAAAAGTACGGACAGAAAAAAGTGCGGACAGAATAAAGTGCGGACGGACATACAAAGCCCTCACAATAGTTTTCTTTGACAGAAAACAAAAAACACGAAAAAACAAATCAATGAAAAAGCACGAACTGGTGATCAAGCCCAGAGGGCAAATGCACGAGGACTACTGTACAATTCACTCCACTCCATGACCTTGCCCCTAATGACCTCCATTAGCGCTCCAAATTAACTTCGGTAAATTAGAGAGCGCTGTTTGTTATGTGTTCTCATTTGCCAAGATGGGCATCTGTCCCTCCCGCGTTGCTTAATTGCGATCTCTAATTACATTACTCTGATTGATTTCATTACGCTGCCGTCGTTACTAGTGGATGCTGGCGTTACCTAAATTCTTCCGATAACAATAGACTGGATTTGTTTTGCTGAATTCTTCGGATTACAATAGACTGGATTTGTTTTGCTGAATTCTTCCGAATAAACTGGCTTTGTTTTGCTGAATTCTTCCGTAAAAATATACTGGATTTTTGCTAAATTCTTCCGATAACAATAAACTGGATTTGTTTTGATAAATGTTTCCGTTAACAATAAACTGGATTTGTTTTGCTGAATCCTTCCGATAACAATAAACTGGATCTGTTTTGCTGAATTCTTCTAATAACAATAAACTGGATTTGTTTTGCTAAATTTTTTCGATAACAATAAACTGGATTTGTTTTGCTAAAATCTTCCGATAACAATAAAATGGATTTTTTTGCTAAATCCTTCCGATAACAATAAACTGGATTTGTTTTGCTGAATTCTTCAGATAATAATAAACTGAATTTGTTTTGCTAAATTCTTCCGATAACAATAACCTGGATTTGTTTTGATGAATTCTTCCGATAACAATAAACAGGGTTTGATTTGCTGAATTCTTCCGATAACAATAAACTGGATTTGCTTTGCTGAATTCTTCCGATAACAATAAACTGGATTTGCTTTGCTGAGTTCTTCCGATAACAACAAGCTGGATTTGCTTTGCTGAGTTCTTCCGATAACAACAAACTGGATTTGTTTTGCTAAATTCTTCCAATAACAATAAACTGGATTTGTTTTGCTATTCTTCCAGTAACAATAAACTGGATTTGTTTTGTTTATTAACCGGCGTAATGGGACACATACCTGGAATCACATAACGTCAACAACGTCAGTGATGCTTGTTTGGCATAAGTGAGAATATTTTTTTGCTGCCATGAAAAAAGGAAGCCCAAAAGCACCCGCGCTTTCATAACTCATTTTGCATTTTTTGGGCCGAGATTATTTCTGATATATCCCTAGATGTTGCCAAAGTTTATCTTTAATTGATAGAATGTTATGTTTTTCGTAAGTCAGGATTTAGGAGCCGGCCTTATACCAGTACCGGCCCCTGTCCCAAGTAGCTATAATGGTTCTGATCCCTGGCAAGGAAGGAGTTGGAGGCTTGGTGCTAATCACCTTCGAGTCTCAACCTTTTGTAGCTTGACCTTTTTTTTTATTAGGGAGACGCCAAGCAATAAAATCAAAATGCAACACCTGGATCGGATTAAGACGCTGACACAGACACTTGGAAACAGTAAACCCTTTCGTGCTTTTGTGCTTACAACCCAAATACCTACCAAAATCCCTAATTAACGTCCAACAGAAGCCAATCCCCAAAGACACAGGAGTACACAGAATCACTTACCTTGACTGACAAATCCTATACCGGATTTAGAGGTAATCCACTCTTCCCAAGACTAATACAACATGGACATTCAGTAAGATATGGCCAACAGAGCTCAGCTATCTTTAACCACACAAATAATCATGATCACAGAATAAACTGGAAAATGTCACGTATAATTCATAGCAACAACTGTCGGTTCGAAGGCCAGATGGTAGAATCAGCACTGATTAAAAAGAGAAATACGACGAACCTTTCAAAAGGAGCCTGGGATTCAGATATGACTGATAAAATCTTCCTCCATACAGCAGTAAACAAGATTAAGAAGAAGCTGTCAAAAAGAGTGACATAGTGGCCGAGTTCTGGAACATTCCTTCAGCTGTATAAGTAGCACTGATCTGTACCTCATACCTCAGTTGAGGAATATAACCATTTGGTGTTTGCAAGGGCTACCTTTATGACTATATATATATATATATATATATATATATATATATATATATATATATATATATATATATATATATATATATATATATATATATGTATATAATTTGTAAGTGCACATTTATTTCGAGCACAAACAAAGGACCTCTGCAGCAGCTGGAGACCAAATAATGCAAAATGTTGGAGCTCTCATTTGGCAGCTCTCTAAGCTCGGCAGAGACACCTTGACGCGACGCGCATCATTCTGAAGTTTCGTGACTCGGCTTCACATATGCTTTCTCGTCCTTTTTGTTTCTACGGTTGCTCCATCATAACCCAAGTTCGAGAGAGACAATGGGCGTGTCAGCCACTCTCTCTTATGTGAAGCACGTTTAGCTGTAATGAAAGGAGCTACGTCACTTTGTCTTTCACGTCACGCATAAAGTCGTCCAGCTAATTGTGTCAAGTTTATTTTCTTGCCTCGTATTTCTTGATATCTCGTTTTTTAGTTTTCTGTAAAAGAAAACTATTGCGCCGGCTTTGTCTGTCCGTCCGCACTTTATTATGTCCGCACTTTTTCTGTCCGCCCTCAGATCTTAAAAACTACTCAGGCTAGAGGGCTGCAAATTGGTATGTTGATCATCCACCCTCCAATTGTCAAACATACGAAATTGCAGCCCTCTAACCTCAATAGTTTTCATTTCATTTAAGGTTATAGTTAGCCATAATCGTGCTTCTGGCAACGATATAGGCTACGCCACCAACGGGTGGTGGTTAAAGTTTCATGGGCCGCGGCTCATACAACATCAGACCGAGACCACCGAAAGATAGATCTATTTTCGGTGGCCTTGATTATATGCTGTAACGTCCGTACAGAAAACTCGATTGCGCCCAAGAAACTTCGGCGCATTATTTACTTGCATTTCTTTACTTACTATCCATCCTCGTACGTTTTCATGGGCGACATCTGGAATATTCCAAGATGTTACTTTATCTCTTTTTAAATTAACTTTCAACATCGTTTCAAAGCTGTTGAGATGTCTTCGTTAACTATAATTTTTGTTAATTATCATTTACAAGTATTACAAATATATATGCAGCATCATCGCCCCCCATGGCATGTGACACACAGGGAATGAAATTTCGACAATCCTGTCTTTCCTGAGGCTTATCTTTCATAAACCTGCACCAGTTTCCAGCCCTCCGTCTTACAGAGTTCTTATTCCACTACACACACACACACACACACACACACACACACACACACACACACACACATATATATATATATATATATATATATATATATATATATATATATATATATATGTGTGTGTGTGTGTGTGTGTGTGTGTGTGTGTGTGTTTGTAAAGGCCAAGGCTTATGATAAAAAAAAAAGTAAAAAAGCGCCGAAGTTTAATCGGCGCAATCGAGTTTTCTGTACAGCCGCTACAGCGGATAATCATGGCCACCGAAAATAGATCTATCTTTCGGTGGTCTCGGTATAATGCTGTATGAGCCGCGGCCCATGAAACTTTAACCACGGCCCGGTGGGGTGGCCTGTCTTATATCGTTCCCAGAAGCACAATTAAGGCTAACTTTAACCTTAAATAAAATAAAAAAAAAACACTGAGGCTAGAGGGCCGCAATTTGGTATGTCTGACGATTGGCGGGTGAATGATCAACACACCAATTTACAGCCCTCTAGCCTCAGTAGTTTTTAAGATCTGAGGGCGGACAGATAAAATGCGGACGGACAGACAAAGCCGGCACAATAGTTTTCTTTGACAGAAAACTAATAATAACTAATAAAGTAAAAAATTCGACAATGATAGCATAACGCCGAGAAATCTCTAATGGTAATCTCTGCTGGTAATCACGAATTTATGGACTCATAGTAGCAGATACATTACAATTGTAATCTACAAAAGAATCTCATAATGTTTATGGAGGGATGTATTAAAGAGAGAAAATAAAAAATAGCCTGGGCATTACGTAGTGCTTGCGAGTGTTGTATTACAGTACTTGTATTTAAAAATATACTGTACTCTATGAATGCTTCAAAATCGTACAGAATTTTACACTTCATAAACGTATTCAACACAGGTGAAAGCCAACACTGTGTGACTGATTTGCATATTGCGAGAATGGTAAAAACTGTGTTGAAAGTGTGTCACCACACTGTGTCACGAACATTTACCTTGCAAATGCGGCCAGGTAAATTGAATTTTATGCCTCAGGAACCAGAGGAACACACACACGCACACGCACACACACACACACACAGAGAATTTTATGCTTCAGGAACCAGAGGCACACACACACACACGCATTGAGAGAGAGAGAGAGAGAGAGAGAGAGAGAGAGAGAGAGAGAGAGAGAGAGAGAGAGAGAGAGAGAGAGAGAGAGAATTTTATGTTTCAGGAACCAGAGGCACACACGCATTGAGAGAGAGAGAGAGAGAGAGAGAGAGAGAGAGAGAGAGAGAGAGAGAGAGAGAGAGAGAGAGAGAGAATTTTATGTTTCAGGAACCAGAGGCACACACACACACGCACATTGAGAGAGAGAGAGAGAGAGAGAGAGAGAGAGAGAGAGAGAGAGAGAGAGAGAGAGAGAGAGAGAGAGAGAGAGTGGAAACTGGCATGCCAATTGCAGAAAATGTAGACCGATATAATTTAAATCATTTCTCCTCACATTTCCATTTTTGCCGAGAAATTAAGATCGCAATCAGGAGAAGGAATTCTTATTTATTTCGAAAAGTCCTCACAGAGAAACACGATTTCGTCCGGTCTCGTTATCAAATATTTCTTTTAAAAACAGGGAGGGAAAAGTCACAAATTACTTTTTTTTTTTTTGCCGAGTTCTAACGGGAAGTTTTTTTTCTCTGAGACTGGCAAGAGCTGTTTGCGTTTGCTTTCCACATTTGATCAAAACTTTTATGACTTCTTACGGTGCGCCGGGACGTGAACACCCTTGCGATACTTTTCACTCGCAAAACGCAATATATATATATATATATATATATATATATATATATATATATATATATATATATATATATGGTGAGAAACATCAAAATCCCAACCGTGAGACGTTAAAGAAATTATACAAAAATGCATACATACATACTTACATAAATGCATATTTATATATGCATATATATATATATATATACATGTATGTTTTTATATATGTATGTATGTATGTATAAACTCTTAAGTGTCTCTCACCTTCGACGTTTTAAGCCTTAAAAGAAAATTTTCAACAAAACCCAACTCGAGTAAGGTGAAATGTGCCTTAGACATAACATTTCCACTGATCAATATGCAACGAACTAGAGTGTGTTGGCACTGCTTCTGCCTTTGCTACATTAAAAAAATAATAAACAAAAGCGTTCCAAGAAGTTACACTTATCGCAAAAGGGATTGCCTGACCTGTGGCAAGATATCTATGAATTCATGAGGTTTTTCTAAGTAGTTAATAACAGCCATAAAATTCCTGAAAAAAAGACCGGCGATAGGATACCACAACAGCCGATAAATGAAATGCGATTTATAGTGGACGAACCCCTTAATTTGGAAAAGTATGTCCTTTACTGCCTGATGCTTCTACTCATTTACAAGTAATATGTAGCTCCTTTTTTGAAGTAATGGGGGCGCAACCAGTCGATGAGTATGTTAGATTCTCACGCTGGAAGTGGCTAGGCCATGTGTATAGAAGACAGGGAATAGTAGGAGACACCCTGAGAGTGGGTTGCCCTTGGTAGAAGAGGTAGAGGTAGGCCAAAGGAGACGTGGTTGTGGACAATGAGGCGGGAAGCAGGAGATGAGTGTTGCGGAGATCTTGAGGAGTTAGCCCAGGACAGAATGTGGTGGCATGAGTTCATCGAGGCCCTGTACATCCCCGTGGGTGCCAAAGAAAATGATTGATTGATTGATTTTTTAATTTTATCAAACACATGAATGGGAAGGAGAGTAAAATCAATTTTGAAAGAAAAAATATTGAATTGATTCACTGACTTATATACTGTGTATCAAAAGGCAAAATATGAACTTCAGCCCTGGTATTATCCTCAAGAAGCTTACACCGTAAGGACATATGCCTCTATAAATTTCGATGCATTTGCGTTTGCGTGTCATTATGAGTCTGAAGATATCAATAAGATAAAAGTAATGGTCACAAACAAATTTTTCATTTCCCCCTTTTTTGGTTTCACGTTATCTGAAACTCACCTTGGGTTGCCACTGCAATTGTTACATACACACACACACACACACACACACACACACACATATATATATATATATATATATATATATATATATATATATACATATATATATATACATACATATAATATATATATATATATATATATATATATATATATATATATATATATATATATATATATTATATATATGTATACACATACATACATACATACACACACAAACACACACACACACACACACATATATATATATATATATATATATATATATATATATAATGCTAGGATGAATGCACAAACAAACAACCTTATAGTTATAAAAACTGTCATCAGCAGGAAAGCCCCGAAGAGTAATCATCACTGAAGACCGAGAGAGAGAGAGAGAGAGAGAGAGAGAGAGAGAGAGAGAGAGAGAGAGAGAGAGAGAGAGAGAGAGAGAGAGAGAGAGTCAGTAAAACTAAGTCAAATCCTTATCCTGGAAGCCATGATATTATCTGGAAGGGTTAACCCCAAATCCCAGTTGGCTCGCGGCCAAATTATAAGGAAATGTCTGATGAGATGAATCCGAGGCTTCATCTTCCTTCCTCTCTCTCTCGTCTTTCTCGCTGCCATCTCATTTCCTTTGTTTTCATTCCTATTTTTTTTTTATCCAAACAGTCCTCAGCTGCTAGGACAGATACAAAATGGTTTTAGCCTCAAAATAAGAAAGGCGCTGTCTCCCTTGTGTTCCATGTTTCAAATTGTGTTCCTCGTTTCAAATTGTGTTTCATGTTTCAAATTGTGTTTCATGTTTCAAAATGTGTTCCTCGTTTCAAATTGTGTTCCTCGTTTCAAATTGTGTTCCATGTTTCAAATTGTGTTCCTCGTTTCAAATTGTGTTCCATGTTTCAAAATGCGTTCCATGTTTCAAACTGTGTTCCAGGTTTCAAAATGTGCTTCATGTTCCAAACTGTGTTCCCTGTTTCAAATGCGTTTCATGTTTCAAAATGTGTTCCTCGTTTCAAATTGTGTTCCGTTTCAAACTGTGTTCCATGTTTCAAAATGTGTTTCATGTTTCAAATTGTGTTCCATGTTTCAAAAGTGAAGGGATTGTTTCCCCGGTTCTTTGGTTTAAATTGCAATGGTATTATGCCAGAACGTGCCCTTGCCCAAGAGTGCCGTCAGGTGTGAAAGTGAGTAAGAAGGTTGATGGGGATATCTGGTTTCTGTCCACCAACTGAAACTTCCATGAATTTTGTGTTGCAGTCAGTTCCTTGACTCTTGCCATCTTATCAAAACGTAATCCAGAGCTTTATGAACCTTATTCTTCGTATAGAAAATTATCTAAAACGAAAAAGTCTGTTTGAGCTCTCGTTTAACATTCAAGTATTGAGTTCACTTTTACAATCTAGAATACGATTTAAGTTTCTTTCATGTCAAGTATATCATTCTTTAGCATTGTAACTTTCGAATCTAATCTTTTATGACCTATGTAGCTACTGGAATGTATCACATTCCAAAATAAAACAAGTAAATAAAGCACCGAGGTTTTTTCGGCGCAATCGAGTTTTCTGTACAGTGCCTAATCAAGACCACCGGAGATAGATCTATCTTTCGGTGGTCTCGGTATGATCCTGTATGCGCCACGGCCCAAGAAACTTTACCCACGGGTCGTTGGTGCCCTGTCCTATATCGTTGCCAGAAGTACAATTATGACTAACTTTAAACTTAAATTAAATAAAAACTATCGAGGCTAGGGGGCTGCAATTTGGTATGTTTGATGATTGGAGGGTGGATGATTAACATACCATTTTGCAGCCCTCTAGCCTCAGTAGTTTTTCACGATTTGAGGGCGGACAGAAAAAGTGCGGACGGGCAGACAAAGCCGGCACAATAGTTTTCTTTCACAGAAAACTAAAAAGGAATTCGCAGGTACATAAAAATTGTTTTTTCGACTTGTTTAAAAGAAACTAGAATCTTCTTCTAGTATTTAGGTGGTAAAGTCTTTTGCAAGAAGTAATGACGGTTTTTTTGTTTAAACCACATGAGCAGCTATACTCGAAACAACTCGAAAAAGAAGGAAAATTAATATTATTCCCTTGACTTTTATCATGACAATCGTTCTCTCTGGTAAAAGAAAAAAAAACTAAACAAACTTTCTCACTTCTCCCATAAGTGTTTCTAGTCTAAATTAGCAAATATTCTAAAACGATCAAAATAATATATCAACGTCTCCCTTTAATCTAAATAAAAAGCGAAAAACAAACAGCACAAACACATTCTCGAAATAAAAAGCAAAAAACAAACAGAGCACAAACACATTCTCGTAAAAATGAGAAATTTATCATATGACCCAGTAACAACTATCACATTTTACAATCTTTCATTTCTTTTAATTATATATTCTAATAATATTTTCAGTTCCTTCATTAGACACGCTTCGTCAACCCTTTTCAGCCACTGTTTACGTTTCGCTAATGATAAAAGTTAATATGCTAATCCAAAGAAAATACGCTCGGAACAAATTATTGCTACTTCCAGGTCACTGTGCTTGACATTATGCTGATGACTATGTATACTAAATTCCTTTTTAGTTTTCTGTAAAAGAAAACTATTGCGCCGGCTTCACCTGTTCGTCCGCACTTTTTCAGTCCGCCCTCAGATCTTAAAAAACTACTAAGGCTAGAGGGCTGCAAATTCGTATGTTGATCATCCACCCTCCATTCATCAAACGTACCAAATTGCAACCCTCTAGCCTCAGTAGTTTTTATTTTATTCAAGTTTAAAGTTAACCATAATCGTGTTCCAACGATATAGGATAGGCCACCATCGGGGCATGGTTAAAGTTCCACGGCCGCGGCTCATACAGCATTATACCGAGATCACCAAAAGACAGATCTATTTTCGGTGGCCTTGATTATACGCGGTAGGCTACAGAAAACTCAATTGCTTCGAAGGAACTTCGGAGCATTTTTTACTTGTTAATCATACGAATGTATTTCTTTTCTTTGTAATCAGACCTAAATAAACCAAACAGTGTAAACAAAGTAAATAAGGTAATAATTGCCTCTTGGACCTGGTAGGTTTTAAAAATAAAACAACTTCCATTTTACCTTTCTCCTCATCTTCCATTGTCCCTTTTTTTATTATTATTATGTAAAATTATTTTTCATATTTAAAATAACAGTTTCCTCACTTCTGAGAAGCTTATCCTGTTTAAGTAGAAGTACTGTACGTGCGCTCAAACAAAAACCCCCTCTTTTTAGGAACTCGCATGATTAACTTTTTCTGTGCTTGCGTGTTTATGTTATTTGCTTCAGATGACAGCGTTCTGGCCTTAGTGCTTTCAGGTAAATGAGTCCCAAGCTTAGCCCCTGTCGAGTAACAGCTGCTATAAAACGCCGTGGTTAAGTTTCCCTGCGCACGACCACAGGCTGCGTTGTGGCATTTTCATTTAATAAAATAAAAACTTGAAGTTCTTACCTTTTTAGTGTGTGTATGTGTGTGTGAGAGTGTGTGTGTGTGTTTGTGTGAGGTGAAAGATAAAGATAAAGTAATCTAGAGTATGATATCGACCTTATCTCAGATTCAGAATCGAGTTTTCTGATGGAAAATTCTCAAGGAAACGTGCCTTTAAAATTGTAAAGCTTTGATATCGTCACTGAGTAAAAATACAAGACGAAAAAAACTCGTTTGTTCTTTTGGCAAACGAACCACGTTCAAGATTCCACGCAGCGCAACGCAATATTCATACCGCCTGGAAAAAGTCCCTCGATCTTTGAGACCTGGAAGACGAGGGGTTGGGCGCTTTTACCGAGAAATAAAGATTTTGCATTCCCGCAGAGGCCAAAGTCTGCTTCCGAAAGGAAAGAGCGAGACAAAGAGGACGTAAGGTGATACCGCGGAAGGATCCCATCTGACGACTTTTTAATGGCTGGATTCTTGCCAACTGGAATGCCGGAGTTTTTGTGGTTTGCCCTCCCAGACAATTTCATTCCTTCCTCGAGAAGCACTTTCTCTCTCTCTCTCTCTCTCTCTCTCTCTCTCTCTCTCTCTCTCTCTCACTTATATTTCATTTCTTTACTTGCATGGGACGTCTTTAAAGATTCCTTGAATACATCAGATCCATTTTTCTCATGAAATCCATATTTTTCATAAAATCGCCTGCAATTTTTATGACTTTCCGTTATTACTCTGTTGATACGTAAGCGAACAATATGCAAAGTTCATTTGATTGTCTGCCTACATTTGCAGTCAACAATGAATTTATGGGAAAGAGGCTGTATACGGGTTGATAAACCAATGTCAATTTTGACGGTTATACTGAAAATGGTAGTGGAAGGCGGTGAGTGCAATGTGCATAAATATGTAAACAACGTGCATAACAACAACGTAACCTGATCATTAAATTTTACTTCAAGTATCACCAACATTTGCCTTTCTGCCGTGAATTATGGAAATGCGTTTCTTATTCATTCCTCTGTGTTTTGATTCGTCGAAAAAGTTGATTTTGTCCTTATTTTTTTTTTTTATAATTCACTGGCAGTGCATTACCATAAGTACTGATATATACATCAGCACTTTCGAAATTAATAACCATGATGGCTTGCAAACGCATTAAAAATGACACGTTGGTCTTTTTTAGTTTTCTGTGGAAGAACACTATTGTGACGGCCTTGCTTGTCTGTCCGTCCTCAGATCTTAAAAACCACTGGGGCTAGAGGGCTGCAAGTTGTTATGTTTATCATCCAACCACCAATCATCAAACATACCAAATTGCAGCTCTCTAGCCTCAGTAGTTTTTATTTTCTTACAGGTTAAAATTAGCCATAATCGTGCTTCTGACAAAGTTATAGGATAGAGCGTAATTAAAGTTTCATGGCCCGCGACTCATACAGCATTATA
>JANJGK010000012.1:10253159-10258159 GCA_039081455.1 Macrobrachium rosenbergii
GGAGAATTTGCCTCCTCGCAATTTAAACTTGCAAAGCCTGCCGGTCCTAATTTCCCTGAACCTCCTGGGAGTTACATGTTGCCTCGTCACAAGGATGGTTGTTAGGACTGCGTGGGAAAAGACTTCAGGTAGTACTCTCTTGCAGCTTAGTTCTCCATGTCAATTAGATAAAGCCGCTTCTCTACATCCAGCCAGGATGTTCATGCTCTTCCATAATTTGAATAAGCTTTCCTCAGTACAGCCTTTCTTTTATTTTCGTGAAACGACAATGCACACGTGGTTTCTCCAACTTTCTGGCATCATTTCCAATTCCATGATTTAAAAAAATTTTGAAAGTTTTCACTAGTCGTACAGCTTTTCTTTGGCATCACGAACTAAGACTGTTTCAAATAGTAACGTCAGGTCATACCTTATTTACTACCACTTTTCACATAACACATATCTTTTACCGACATTATTTTGCTATCCTTTCTTTGGCCACTTATCAGACAACCTTGAAGGCGTGAAATCTTGGCGGAGATCCACCTGGAGATCTAACAAATTTCTTTTGCCGCTGCTTATTTTAAGAGGAATTTTGCTTCTTCCACGCAAACTTCTAATCTCTCACGGATAATTACCTTCTACATCTCATCTCTATCAATGCTATCATAAGCTTTTTTACGGCTTTGTGAGCTACGTGCAGTTTTTTCATCCGTTCTTAAATCTTTAACACAAGATTTTCATTACAAAACTGATACAAACACCCGCTTCCTTTTCTGTAATTTGTCTATGAAATCCATTGATAGAATTAATTCTTTTTGTCAGTCTGTGCCAGATATGTCAGGAAGTGTTACTTATATTCCTAACAGATATGTCAGGAAGTGTTACTGTATAATCCTAACAGATATGCCAGGAAGTGTTACTGTATAATCCTAACAGATATGTCAGGAAGTGTTACTGTATAATCCTAACAGATATGTCAGGAAGTGTTACTGTATAATCCTAACAGATATGTCAGGAAGTGCTACTGTATAAAACTAACAGATATGTCAGGAATTGTTACTGTATATTCCCAACACATATGTCAGGAAGTGTTACTGTATATTCCTAACAGATATGTCAGGAAGTGTTACTGTATATTCCTAACAGATATGTCAGGAAGCGTTACTGTATAATCCTAACAGATATGTCAGGAAGTGTTACTGTATATTCCTAACAGATATGTCACGAAGTGTTACTGTATAATCCTAACAGATGTCAGGAAGTGTTACTGTATAATCCTAACAGAGATGTCAGGAAGTGTTACTGTATATTCCTAACAGATATGTCAGGAAGTGTTACTGTATATTCCTAACAGATATGTCAGGAAGTGTTGCTGTATATTCCTAACAGATACGTCAGGAAGTATTACTGTATATTCCTAACAGATATGTCAGGAAGTGTTACTGTATGTTCCTGACAGATATGTCAGGAAGTGTTACTGTATATTCCTAACAGATATGTCAGGAAGTGTTACTGTATATTCCTAACAGATATGTCAGGAAGTGTTACTGTATATTCCTAACAGATATATCAGGAAGTGTTACTGTATATTCCTAACAGATATGTCAGGAAGTGTTACTGTATATTCCTAACAGATATGTCACGAAGTGTTACTGTATAATCCTAACAGATGTCACGAAGTGTTACTGTATAATCCTAACAGAGATGTCAGGAAGTGTTACTGTATATTCCTAACAGATATGTCAGGAAGTGTTACTGTATATTCCTAACAGATATGTCAGGAAGTGTTACTGTATATTCCTAACAGATATGTCAGGAAGTGTTACTGTATAATCCTAACAGAGATGTCAGGAAGTGTTGCTGTATATTCCTAACAGATACGTCAGGAAGTGTTACTGTGTATTCCTAACAGATATGTCACGAAGTGTTACTGTGTATTCCTAACAGATATGTCACGAAGTGTTACTGTGTATTCCTAACAGATATGTCATGAAGTGTTACTGTATATTCCTAAAGCTTGCAATCACATTAATCTCTTTTCCCAGAGACAGACAGGAATAATTACGGTTCTCGATCATTTGTTTGGGACCTTTCCTCCCAAAGAAATATTTTCTCACTCTGGCCACTCCCATAATTACACTGACCACCTTACCACATCACCTCACCCCCCCCCCCCCCCCCGAGCATTCTGATTCACATCAACCACAATTTTAGTTTCCTGTAAAAGAAAACTGTTGCTCCTGCTTTGTCTGCCCGTCCGCACTTTATTCTGTCCACCCTCAGATCTTAAAAACTACTGAGGCTAGAGGGCTGCAAATTGGTCTGTTGATCATCCACCCTCTAATCATCAAACATACCAAATTGCAGCCCTCTAGCCTCAGTATTTTTTTTGTTATTTAAGGTTAAAGTTAGCCATAGTCGTGTTTCTGGCAACGATATGGGATATGCCACCACAGGGCCGTAGTTAAAGTTTCATGGTCCGCGGCTCATGATACCGAGACCACCTAAAGATAGAGCTATTTTCGGTGGGCTTGTTTATACGCTGTAGCGGCTGTACAGAAAACTCGATTGCGCCGAAGAAACTTCGGCGCAGTTCTTACTTGTTGATTTGGAGTTCCCTTATAATCTTCGTTCAATCACAGTTCTCTGCTAAACATGAGGATGCATTTTATTCAGAAACATTATTCCGCTTAAAGTTTTAAATGTTAGATCCCACAACTTTCCCTATACTTTCACTCCCTTCCAGTACAGTTCACTTTCTTTTATAAAGCACTTGCCTTAGGTTTCCATAAAGTTTACGCTGTACCCTTAGTTTTTTCAGTCTCACCTATTTTGTTCATAAACTCTATGTATCCCGCCTCATCACTCCTGCAACTGCTTATTGAATACTTCTTTTTTACAACATCATCTTCCAGTGTTTATGTTCCTCCCTCCACGCAACTTAATCGATGACTCAATCAATGAATTATTCATATTCCTCGGAATATGAATAATTCATGAACTGTTTCCAATTTGGTATCTTAACACGTGTCCATTTTTTAAACCCATCTCCTCCCTACACGTTATGATATTTTCTTTCTTACCAAACACACCTGTCTAAATTACATTCTCCTCTATCGTAATTCTGAAGCATTCATTTGAAGCATTCCTTTACAGTATAACTACCCTCTGCTTCACCTCTCGTTTCAGCCAGGTAGTAATTATATATGCCAGTAATTATATATGCAACTCTTTCAAACATCAGAGCCATCTCCTAACTCTTCCATCTACTCCATGCTAACAATACAATTTTTATCTTATTTTGCTGGGGTAAGGGGAGTGGGGTGGGGGCTATTGTCTTCCTCCCAATTATACTTATGGATATTCCAAACACACATTCTCTTTTTGATTGAAATCCCTCTAAGACCATCTCCATCCTCACTCACTCTTCAATTTAATAGATGGTTCTTCATATTAATGACGTGTTTGCTTATGTCATTATAACACACTTTTTGAATTATACTTATGAGGAGGATAATTTTCTTTTATTTCTAATGACGCCATAATCACCCTTTGTGCAATATTTCCTTATGCAATACAATATTTTCAATTAATGCTGCTTTATAGCATCAAGACTTTTTTGGGAAGTTATTGTTAAACTGTGGGTAGGGAGACCTGTAGTTTAACCTGAATTCCTTTCCTAGTTGATTAACTATTGCTTTCAGAGCACATACACTGATGAACTCTGTTGGAATTATGCAGTTTCCAGTTTCCTTTGAATCATTTCTCTCTCTCTCTCTCTCTCTCTCTCTCTCTCTCTCTCTCTCTCTCTCTCTCTCTCTCTCTCTCTCTCTCGCACGTTTTATTTTACGTCTTTAGATATGAATGACTGGTCATTAGCATATACGCAGTGGTGTTGTTATATTTGTGGAAATTTTGCATAGGGGAAATGATCTTTCCACATCTGTGATACTAGAAATATTGGATGTCTTAAATCCATATTGAAAAATTAGGCCTTGAACAAATTTCTAAACATAATTAGCATGAATGGTAAACCAATAGGATATGCATGTTTAACTCTTTTTTAGTTTTCTGTACACGAAAACGACTGTGCCGGCTTTGTCTGTCCGTCCGCATTTTTTTCCGTCCACACTTCTGTCCGCCCTCAGATCTCAAAAACTACGGAGGCTAGAGGGCTACAAATTGATATGGTGATCGTCCACCCTCCAATCATCAACCATACCAAATTGCAGCCCTCTAGCCTCAGCGGTTGTTTTTTATATAAGGCTAAAGTTGGTCATAATTGTGCTTCTGGCAACGATATAGGGTAGGCCACCACCTTAATAGTAGGGCCTTGATCTTATTTCTAACAATTTTATACAAAAAAAGATAAAATCGTGAAGCTGTTAATAATATCTCTAAGTTGAGACATGTAATTCAATCAAACCGAGCTGTATAATAGTCCTCTATATTTCTTCATAGTTTGCCCCCAGTCAACTGCGCTGAAGAAGCCTTTTGAATATACTTTGCAATTCTATGAAATCAACCAGAACACGAGAATTCTTCTCAGGATTCTCTTTTTTATCACTAACTAACATTCGTTCTTTCCCAGAAATATTTGGAGAATAGAATACAGAATTTAGGCCAAAGGCCAAGCGTTGGGACCTATGAGGTCACTCAGCGCTGAAACGGAAACTGGCGATAAAAAGGTTTGAAAGGCGTAACAGGAGGAAAACCTCAAAGCAGTTGCACTTTGGGAAACAATTGTTAGGAGAGGGTGGAAAGTAAGATGGGAGAAGGAGAATAGGAAAGGAGGTACGGGAAAAGGAATGAAAGGAGTTGCAGCTATGCCTACAGTGCACCGCGTGTGGTGTGCACTGACGTCACTAACCCCCTAAGGGGCAGCAATATTTGGAAGTGTGTTTTGAGGTAATATTTGCCTGTCTGTTTCTTTACGCAATGCCTTCGCTATTACTATAACAATTGTGTCTAAAATTTCAGCAACAATACACAAATATACTGCCTCGTTTTCTAAAGTT
>JANJGK010000012.1:10263159-10275659 GCA_039081455.1 Macrobrachium rosenbergii
TGGGCCGTTGCATGCCAAGCGATACCCTGCAGCGTTAAGAAATAAATGCCGGAGCAGCAGCAGCGTTCAGGACAAACCTTTCTATTTCCTTTCCTTTCTGGTATTTCTCTTTCCTTTGTCGTTTTCTGCTTTTAATAAAAAAAAACCATTCCAGTAGTCACCAATACTGTCTGTATGGAGGCACTTTTCTGTTTTCCAACAGGTAAAATAACCAATATTAATAATTCTGTTAAGAGGAATTTTGTCCGCGTCAGGCGCCGAAAGGAGTAATTCCGAGTTACCAAATCACCAGAATTCATTCATCCTAACATCATGCATTTCTCTGATGCTTTTTGTTCTTCCAGATATGTCACTTTCAAAGAATAATTTTTCTTATTTCTTTTCACTAATTTTTCTACTTTCTTTTCACTAATTTTTCTACTTTCTTTTCACTAATTTTTCTACTTTCTTTTCACTAATTTTTCTCCTTTTTTTTTTTTTTACTAATTTTTCTACTTTTTCACTAATTTTTCCCTCTTGCTTTTCACTAATTTTTCAAGTTTCTTTTCACTAATTTTCTACTTTCTTTTCACTAATTTTTCTACTTTCTTTTCGTCTTTTTTTTTAATGTACACCACGGCTTGTCTACTTAGGGACAATATGCCACTCATCCCTTATGAATATTTTACTAGTGTGTTTGTTTAGTACCTACTATGACTTTCAACTTAAGGATCATTTTCGATCCCAAACTCTCAGTACGTTCCCTCGATTACAATATGTTCTGTACTAAAATCTGTCTTATAATATGAATATGAATAGTAAAATCAATAAATAGTAAAATCAATACACAGATAAAAGTTAAATACAGATAACTCTGCCTTCAGCAGGAAAGCATTTTGATTGAGATCCATTTTTGTTATTATCTGTGTATTAATTCTATTATTTTATATTCATGAATATGAATAGGTTTCATCTTCTGAATAATAATAATAATAATAATAATAATAATAATAATAATAATAATAATAATAATAATAATAATAATAATAATAATAATAATATAACCTACAACCCTCATGTTCGAAAACCAGAAAAAATAGCTATCATCTGATTTTTCTAGTTTGCTTGTGACTTTATATCTGTTATCTCTTATGTCAATAATAAAGTTATTTTTCTTAACAGCTGAGTTCTTGTAAAGACCCCCTTTGCGTTCTACCATATGAGATAAACATTTTATGGCAATATTTAAGATACAGGCATTTTAGGAAATAAGTGAAAGCTGCCTATACATATAAGACATAGTCACCAAGGATTTATGTATATTCATACATAAATTAATTTTCTGGAGTGCATAAAATAAGTCATCACGTCATTAGACTTTTCTCCGTCAAAGGTAATGTATCTCTGCAACTGTTGATAAAAATTCTCACTGCTGAGATAGCAATGCGACAAAAAAGTAAGCTGCTATGAATACTACTTAACCTGAAAACAAATAATATTCAGCCAATCCAGCGGATCAGATTTATTAGAATCACCAGAAAAGTGGTTTCCTGTCCTGTCAACTGTGCCAGGTTAAAGATTTCTGTTGGTATATCAACTTTTACCAGCTCAAATTCCAGTCTCATGTCTGTGCAGCGCACGTGTGTTTATGTGCGTGTTATATCCCCATTTTCTGTGCTAATAGTGTCAAAGCATCCTTGCCAATTACAGAGATTACCATAATACCTCCCAAAGGATAAAACGTAACGCCCTGAAATCGAGGGTATAACAGAGTAGCCATTGGGAGATTCGGGCGGCTGTGCCTCGGATGCTCATGTCTTCATTGACATGCTGGGAGGAACGCGCCCTAATACATTTTCGAGTATATGCGCTTTATTGTTCATTACAGCAAGACCTCGTCCAGTATCTTAATTATTTTTACGACAACAACTTGTAATAAAAGACAAGTAATAAATGCGCCGAAGTTTCTTCGGCGCATTCGAGTTTTCTGTGCAGCTTATAATCAAGGCCACCGAAAACAGATCTATCTTTCGGTGGTCTCGGTATGATGCTGCACGAGTCGCTGCCCATGAAACTTTAACCACGGCCCAGTGGTGGCCTGTCCTATATCGTTGCCAGAAGCACGATTATGGCTAACTTTAACCTTGAATAAAATAAAAACTACTGAGGCTTAAGGGTTGTAATCTGGTATGCTTGATGATTGGAGGGCGGGTGATCAACATACCAATTTGCAGCCCTCTAGCCTCAAGAGTTTTTAAGATCTGAGGGCGGACAAAAAAAAAAAAGTGCCGACGGACAGAGAAAGCCGGCACGACAGTTTTCTTTTACAGAAAACTAAAAAGCTACACTTAGTGACGTCTTTCTAGATTTTACTCTAATACAGTAAATAAATGATAATCAATAATAAGATAATAAAGGAGCCTGAGCTTCTTCCTAAGCCATAAGAATTGAGAGAGAGAGAGAGAGAGAGAGAGAGAGAGAGAGAGAGAGAGAGAGAGAGAGAGAGAGAGAGAGAGAGAGAGATTTACTTTGAGGATATAGCGCAATACACTATCAAACTTAACAATTCTGTGTGCGCTTGAAGACGACAGTTTTCACCATTTGATAAAAAGAGTATAATGAAACACTTCTCTCAACTTTTGCGTAGTCACCATATTTATATCACAGCACCTCACCATTCACAATACAAGTAGGTACTAATCGAATGGCGCTGTTCGACTTCATTATATACCATAAGTTTATTATTCAGGACCCCTCACTAAAATCATCAGGCCAAGTGTTCTCCCTCGGACGCGCTGGTCCTAGACTTCTCAGTAAGTCTGTAGAGATCATATGAGCCTTACACCATTCTCTTATATATATATATATATATATATATATATATATATATATATATATATATATATATATATATATATATACATACATACATACATACATACATACATACATACATATATATATATATATATATATATATATATATATGAATATATATATACATATATATATATATGAATATATATATATATATATATATATATATATATATATATATATATATATATATATATACATACATATTTTTTTCTTGACCTTCAACTTCCGGTTGTACCCATACACACTATCACCGACCCAGGTCAGCCATTAACATGAAGAAGTCAAATAAACAGCAGTTTTCAAATATACATAAAAGCCCATGTTATACTATAAAAAAAAGTGTAAGGATCAAAACATGTTTTCAATTTAATCTGGAACATCATAATCAAAATTTTCGTAACGACAACAAATTTCCCGCACTGGTGAATAAAAACATATACGATTTCAAACTGAAAGCAAAGTCGCCCGGGATCAAACTTAAAAGCTATCGCCACTGACAATGACAGATGAACAGCGAGAAGCAAAAATCTCTCAAATCTGAAAAAGCCTTCAAAGACGGCCGTCATTTCTCTTCATCATTTCTTCTTCTTCTTGCGACGCTTTTAAAAAAGCCTTCCAATTTGGGTCACGTCCTGCAGCGGGATCTACTCGCTCTTCTCTCATGCATACGTCTCGGCCTGGTAAATATATATCTCGCTCTGAAGGTTCGCGGAAAATGACTCTCCTCTCCCCAGCCAAGAGCAAACACGGGAACATAAACACGTTTCACACGGCAAGACCTGAATGCACAGGAGAGATAAGTGAAGGAACTCTATTTCTCAGGTAGAATCCGCGCCCACAACGGTCAGGAAAAATGATGTCAGCTCAAACTTACTGAATCATTAAGGAGAATGTGCATAAGACCCTTATTCCTAGAAGTCACTGGGTATCATAGTAGTACACAGATCTGATGAATGCCACGCTTATAATATATATATATATATATATATATATATATATATATATATATATATATATATATATATATATGTGTGTGTGTGTGTGTGTGTGTGTGTGTGTGTGTGTGTGTGTATGTGTGTGTGTATTGGAGAGGGAGGGAGAGACAGAATTGTAACTATGTATGAAAAAGCAAATTGCAGAGGGAAATTGCTCTATTAAATAATAAAAATAAATGCTTCTCAGTATGAATCTCTTAGAAGGTAAGAAACCTATCAGTTACCTATACTGGTAAACCGAACAACTGATGAATGTAATGCAGAGACGGTATGCATTTAGAAGGTCATTCATATAATAATAACGGTAACCTATCTACTTTAAATAAAGGCACAGCCTACAATTCTGTATGCTCGTAAAAGTCCAAGGACTAGGCCCAAAATCCCGAGATAATATATCTTTAGAATCATTATGAGTTGAATTGAATTGAATGTAGAATTTAGGTCAAAGGCCAAGCACTGGAACCTATGAGGTCATTCAGCGCTGAAACGGAATTGACAGTAAGAGGTTTGAAAGGTGTAACGGGAGGAAAACCTCAAAGCAGTTGCACTATGAATCAATTGTTAGGAGAGGGTCAAGGAAAGTAAGATGGAAGAGAGAGAATATGAAAGGAGGTACAGTAAAAGGAACGAAAGGGGTTGCAGCTAGGGGCCGAAGGCACGCTGTAAAGAACCTTTAGTAATGCCTACAATGCACAGCATGAGGTGCACTGACGGCACTAACCCCCCTCTACGGGGAGAATCATTATATACATTTCAACCCTGGCTCAACACACTGCTCTCGGAGCCAAAAAATACCTTTTTCGAAGCTCAAGCCTTCAACCACCACAAGTTACTCCTAACTTTCTCTCTAAAGAGAAAGGAAATCCAATAACAACAACGTGAATCAACTGTACATTTTCTACCATAAGTTTTATCATTTTTTCTTTTTTCGATAAAGAGCAAAAATGGCAAGAGCCGTAGATACGTAATTTTGTTTTACTGGTTCTTTACTTTTTCCTCAAGTTTTGTCCGCTTTTAATTTATCTTCCATTCTCTACAGAGAGAGAGAGAGAGAGAGAGAGAGAGAGAGAGAGAGAGAGAGAGAGAGAGAGAGAGAGAGAGAGAGAGAGAGAGTGGGTATAATCCATGACTGTATGCGTTAGTGACTTATGAAACTTTGGCCTGTTTTGATGTCAAATACTGAATCGAGTAGGGTGTTAAACAATTTAGCATACCAGTTTTCAAATGATTCTTGAATCAAGTAGGACTATTTTCAAAAGCAAATAACTGAGTCTAACTACATTCCGAGTGTGGCATAACTGTAATAGCGAAGATCCAGAAGACCGCTTGGAAAGTCTTTGCGCAAATGGAGACATAATGTAGAGAAGCAAGGAATGCAAGAGAGATTTTATAATAATAATAATAATAATAATAATAATAATAATGTACAGAAGAATAAATGAAACAAGAACAGTAATCCCAGGAATACAAGTGGGATTTTAAATTAATAATAATAATAATAATAATAATAATAATAATAATAATAATAATAAAACTGCTATAGCCCATAACAAGAGAAATTCGAAATATGGTTGTTTATATTCAAAGGAAAGTCTCCTTTCATGCGATTGCTCTGGTAAGCTTGCACTGTTTAGCTAGCTAGCTCGCTCTCTCTCCCTCTCTCTCTCTCTCTCTCTCTCTCTCTCTCTCTCTCTCTCTCTCTCTCTCTCTCTCTCTCTCTCTCTCTCCCCGGAAAACTTTTTAATTAGCGCACTAGTTAAGAGACTCGAGCGGGAGTTGATGAAGGAAAAATCTTAATCCCGCCCACGATATAACACATAATGCATGAAATGCGGAGGATTAATTAAAAAAGTTGCACTTTTATCAGAGTTAAATTATGATAAACTGTTTCCCGGAGATATCATTTCTGGCTAATTTCTTAAGATCGCTTTCCTTTTCCCGTGCAGATTTTATAATTCCGTGCTTAAGGCACTTTGTATTTTTTTTCAACTGGTTCGCTCATATATGAAATAAGATTAAAATATCAAATTTTTCTACCTCATTCTGCCTGTCTGTGCACTGACAACCATTCGCGGTTTTTCACTGTCATCAACGAGTACCTTCTAACCAGTATCTCTACTCGAAACGAATTCGCTAAATTATCGGCAAATTCTTGTTACAAGTTCTAATATATTCCGTTGTTTTATAGATTCATAAAATACTCTATTACAAGATATCCTAATTACACCCTTTATGTTCGAAAGTAATGTGTAATTGGCCTTGACTGAACGTAATTCATAAATGACAAATAACTCTTTTTATAGCAGACTGGAAGAACTACATCGATAATTAATCGGAATGGGCATAAAATTCACTGCAAACAATACCTAAATGAGTTCATTCTGGCACCGCTTTATTTTAAAATATGAGGTGGAATATCCTTGTAAAACCATAAGACCAATAACTATATTCCTTCATCAGAATATCATCTTGGACAAAATATAATCGAAATGGCCAAAAATGCCCTACAAACTTTATCCTGTCTAGTGCATGTTAATGAGTGTAATTCTAGCCCACAGCTTATCTGACGCTAATTTATATCTCAGCCAAACTATGAAACATAATAGAAGACATTGTGCATCGTAAAACGTGTAAAATAAATGATTGTTCATTGTTATTGATCTTTATAAGGCACACACATACAAACGTAAAATAAAATAGGTCAAGAGTAGTTCAAGATTCTTTTTCACAACAAGCGGTTAGTAAGCCATAGTGATGAAACAACTATTGGAAAATTAAAGGCATAGTCAAAACGATGAAATTAGGATAACAAATTGATTGAACCTTGATTATTTACCAATAACCTTAGCTGTAATGCGGTAAACACCCAAGAGAGCTCTCTTTACAACTCCTCAATCGCCCCTAAACACTGAATGCAGCGCGAAAAAGGTCAGGTGGGCAGCTAAAAATAATGGTGGAATTTTCAAGGGGTGAAGAAACATTTGCACAATATTTTCAGGAAATGATTCTCTTGGACGGCATCGAAGAGAACCGTTTTATCTAGTTTTTATTGTTCTTTTTCAATGGGCCCACTGGGGAGTCTTGAAGATAGTTATCATTATTTCAGTAGATGAAACCTATTCACATGGAACAAGCACACCATAGGGGCCACTGACTTGAAATTCAAGCTTGCAAAGAATGTTGGTTTCAACCTCCCACCGCAGACCCCACACTGCAGCAGTAACTGATCATGATATAGAGCCAGTGATTTTTCATCGCACTGGGGGAGGCGCGAACTCGCGACATGTCAGGACACTAGCGACCACATCAGTGGACCAGCAATATGAACTTTATGTACTTTACGTTTTCATTTGTCATCAAGAATGCAGATTGTTTGGTACCTCTGGGATGTGCTTTGATTGCAGTCCCTTCATAACAGTTTTATGATGGGGATAAAGTCTGACTTGTATAAATAAATCTTGACTTCTTATTAAAACACGAGTTCCGGTGAGGAAACTAAGTTTTGAAATTTGCATTTTAAACTAACCACTCCTCTCGTGCGAATATGGTTTCATTGCATTAAATATGGGGGCAGAAAACTTTCCAAATTTGATTTAAATTGCACTGCTTGTTCACTATAACCAAAATGAGCAGGCCGAAGGTAGAGGTTCATAGTTTTCTATTATATGTAATGAGTCATTAAATATGGGGGCAGAAAACTTTCCAAATTTGATTTAAACTGCACTGCTTGTTCACTATAATCAAAAAGAGCAGGCCGAAGGTAGAGGTTCATAGTTTTCTATTATATGTAATGAGTCATCAATACAATACAAAATACTGCCTGAAAACTCCATAAAATAATATTTTCAAACATACCTACACTCGTGTGTAATCAAACCGGGTATGCTGCAATACTTCGGGCCACTAATCACGAATGAAAACGAAAAATTCTAATATACTGCAATCTGCATGCAATACTGTAATGTTGCAAGCTACGTGAAATTTACCAAAATCGCGAGTCTCTCTCTCTACGTACATATACACACACATATATATGTATATACACACACACACACACACACACATATATATATATATATATATATATATATATATATATATATATATATATATATATATATATATATATATATAGGTATAACACTCACTCACACACACATACACCCAGCCACCTACACACACACACATAATATATTATATATATAGGCTATGTATCTATGATTGTATATCATATATATAACATAAGGTCGTTTCCCATAATAGGAAGCAAGTTAAATACAATACATCAGTCTCTCATTCACGCTTAAAATGCTGAATCGTGGACGAACACCATATGCAAAAAGCCTCCCCAACACCAGCTGCTTCGCACACCTACACAGAAGGCTTCCTAGCAGTGTGTCGATCTACAAGAAAGAACACATTCTGACCCGTCATTTTTCCCGGGGAACTTACTCCGGATCGTTCGAACACGTGCACCGGTCATGGTTCGCATTCCAGTCAACAAGAAATTATCCACAAACGCGTATTTCAACATGGATGCATCCTAACTTGGCATTCTCTAAACCTAACCTATCCTAGGGTGTCGAACCCTGACCTGGTCGGGGGTAGGAGTTCTTCGCTCCCTCTGACCACTAACCAACGCCCCCCCCCCCCGGCACAAAACGTGATAGCATGTCCTTCCTTCTTGGCAGATCAGGGACGTACTTCAGCAGGGGTGCATCTTAAGATCTAACCTCCCTTAACCTTATCTATCCTAGGGTGTTGTGAACTCACCTGGTCCCAATGGGAGGCTGTACCCTGCCTGAAATGATTTCTGAGATTAATTTAGTGTTGACTGAGATGGAAGCCAAGGCCAAAGCACTCGTTCGAACGCTCCACCCACGGCTTGCGTCCATGGTGATTGGTGAACCAATTAATCTCCATAAGAAAATGTAGGAACAAAATCGATGAACTTATGGAAATTGTGGGTCACGAAAAAAAACAAAAAATGCTAAATCTTCGACTCTGAATGACTGACCTGGTAATGTCATTTTTGAAGGTTAGACAAGCTGAACAACTTTTATTCTACATAAAATTTGTCGTCTGAAGGATTGCATTACCAGACATAGCAGTTCTACGAACTACGCCTCCCCCATACCCATAGTGCTATTAATTTCTATCTGGCTTCTTCAAACAAGAAAAATTGCCAATGCTACCTACAGTCAGCGTCTACTGCGCAACGTGAGCTGAGTACAGTGTGATTTATTCTGGACCCAAGTCGAATCCCCATCCCTGAGCCCTAAGAGGCTTAATGAATTACCAATCTGCCACTTGGGTAAAATTCTGATGATGTGGATTGAAATGCAAATTACAAAATCGGATAGAGGGAAGAACCCATTTTTGTTTATTTTACTGCTGAGGAGCTGGAAGCGCCAAATGGAAAATAGTGCGAGCTGGCATTTTTAGGTTTTGGATATTACCAAAATGATTACAGTACACACAACCGATGCAGACACAGGATTTAAGGTAGAATACATTCCCAGGGGGCTTACAAAAAATGGGGGTAAAAAAGGTTTACTTAATTTTGGAAATGGTTACATGAATATGGATTTCAGAGGATTACCTAATCCTAATGTATTAGCGGAGAGAAGACCAACTGCTCTATGGCTTCCACTTTTACATGATATATCCGTGGAATCCTAATATCAGGGGTATTCCAAACTGACACTAAATTATAGCTGATACAGTAATGATCATAAAAGGAAGAGATATCAGTAATAACATTACTCTAGTGGTAACATAATATGTAATTATTACTGTTATATCATAAGTTCGACACTCTCAAACCTCCTTTTTAGTACAAGTTAGGGAAACGAGACTTTCCTTGCATTTTCAAGAATCTATGGAACGGGTTTTACACCTCCATATTCGCCACCCTAATATTACATTTACTTGGGAAAAATAACTGGTAAATAAGTTATCCTTTTTTATGTTTAGCTATACACGGATAGGGATATATATTCTGAAACCTCTGTTTGCAGGCAAAGTAAATATACAGTACTGTGATTAAATTACCTCAGTTTTTTCACCAAAGTATAGAAATTTATGTACACTTTTAAACAGGGGACAATTTTTGTTTTGTTTACAATTTTACATGTTTTCATCATTGCAATGGTTCCTCTCATAAATGACTCTACTGAGAAAGTCTACCTCGCTTTTCTCATTAATTAAAATCGATGGAACTTCTTAAATGCGAAATTTCGCCCTAGAAAGATGCCCAACAGTGCCTAAAGAGGTGTAAAGTTCGTCACTAAATGTACCACGGGTACAGGAGGTAAAATGTCCGGAAAAAGTTACAAAAATTCTCAAACACAGTTTCCGTTAAATCAAACAACGAATAGTGAAAGTTACTTTCACGTTATCTTTCCATCTGTTTAAAAAGGGCATTTTTTTTTTATCCAAAGCTAAATTTTCATATTCGACAAATTTTTACAGTTTTTAACGAGAATACAGGATCACACATTTTAGTGACAAAGATGTCCTTAAATATTTTCTACAGTGAATCTTCGATTAAAAAAAAAATTAAAAAAAATAAACAAATAAATGAAGTAATATTCCCTCCCCTGAAAGACTTCAAGACTTCAACCAATAATGACTTTAAAAAATGATGGACTGAAGCACATTCCTCTTGGTAATTCAGCAAGTTCGAACTTACGTCATATTCTTGACCGCTGTGAGTACGGAAGCTACCTGAGAAACAGAGTTCCTACACTTACCTCTACAGTGCACTCAGGTCTTTGAGTGTAAAACGCTTTATGTTGGCGTGTTTGCTCTCGGAACCTTCAGAGCAAGATATATATTTACCAGGCCGAGATGTATGCATGAGAGAGAAGCGAGTAGATCCCGCTTCAGGACGTGACCCAAATTGGAAGGCTCTTTTAAAAAGCCTCGCAAGAAGAAGAAATGATGAAGAGGCGGGCTTTCAAAAGCCTGAGAAATGACGGCCGTCTTTGAGAGATTTTTAAGATCTGGCAGATTTTTCTTCCTTCTGTTCATCGGTCATTGTCAGTTTAGTCTCATCACGGGAGACTGTTTGATGTCACTTTTAAATCATATTTTTTATCGCCAATGAGATAATATTGTGTTTCTTCATGAAAATTATTACTTACTAAAATATCATTCCACATTTATTAAAAGCATATATAATTTTTTTTACGTGTTTGATTAAACGATACATCATCTTCTGATGTGTAATCACCTGTTATTTGCAAAATGTTTCTCATCTGACTTTCTTAAATGTTGCTCATTCACGCATCTTATCATCGTTGCGTATCACCCAGTGATACCATTCGGTGTAACAGAGTTACGTATCAACTTGTTGCGTAACCGCGTGTCGTATGTTAATCAGTTTCTTGCTGAATGAAGGCGCAACGGGTCAATGCCACGCTCCCCGTCCACACGAGGCAATGAGAGTTGTGTATCATTCCTTTGATATGAACTGATTGAACTAAATTGAATATAGAATTTAGGCCAAAGTACAAGCATTGGGACCTATGAGGTCACTCAGCGCTGAAACGGAAATTGGCAGTAAAAGGTTTGAGAGGTGTAACAGGAGGAAAACCTCAAAGCAGTTGCACTATGAATCAATTGTTAGGAGAGGGTGGAAAGTAAGATGGAACAAAGAGAATATGAAAGGAGGTACGGTAAAAGGAACAAAAGGGGTGTGTACGCCCCTTTACATGTATGGCGGACCTGATTTAGTGTGCTGGACTAGCAATACAAAGGACTGGGGTTCGAATCGGGCCTAACGCCACAAGTCACCTTCGGTCAAGAATGGATATCTATTATCAATGGTTTTACTTTTTCATTGATTTTGCCAAATATTTATCTTAATTTTTATTAATTCTTTTTATTTTCAATCTGGAATTTTCGCACTTATTTTCATATAATATTGTTATTTTAATTATTTTTATTTTTTTCTTATCAAAGTAAATGTTGTGAGGCAAAAGACTTGCTGAGAACTCTGGAACCACATCTTCCACGGGTAAATACAGAGCCTGATGATTTCAACTGGAGGTTCTTAATGGTGAACTTAAAACTTCTATGACCAGCATTTCCCTCAAAATGAAATTGAGCAGCAGTAAACATTCAGTCAATATGTACTTGAATTGTGAGTGATGAGGCACTGCAATAAAAATACGGTGAAAACGGAAAGAGCTGATGCTGTTGACAACTACCTACAATTTACACGGAATATCTATGTCCCATTGAAGTGATAAGTACGCTATCTTTCAAATAATTTCCAGTCTCCCTCTCAAAGATATTACAGCAGGAAAAAAAGCCCAATCTCCGCTTTTGTGCTTTATACTGGCTGTCTTATGTAACCTGTAACGGAGAAGGTAAAAACTGGGATAATGTCACAAGGTCTCGTCTAATCTTACCGTCGCTGCGTTTACCGTTGTTAGTTTTCTGTAAAAGAAAACTATTGAGATGGCTATTTGACTGTCTGTCCGCACTTTTGCTGTCCGCCCTCAGACCTTAAAAATTACCGAGGCTAGAGGGCTGCAAATTGGTATGTTGATCATCCACCATCCAATCACCAAACATACCAAATTGCAGCCCTCTAGCCTCTGTAGTTTTTATTTTATTATTTTATTTAAGGCTAAA
>JANJGK010000012.1:10283159-10301484 GCA_039081455.1 Macrobrachium rosenbergii
AACAGTTTTGAAATTAGGTTTTCATTTCCTTTTAATTTGGAAAATACACTAAAAATTTGATAAAAAAAAGTTCTCGTATCAACCATTCATTTCATAATACCGCCACATAAGCAACCTGATCAATGAACTGCAAGTGACTGAAAATTTGACCCTTCTAAAAATTAATGACCTTGCCTAGTGTTGTCAAAATTTCGAAGTTTCAGTCGAAACGGAGACACAGCTGAACATAATTCACCCTTTTTGTAAAGCTGAACATAATTCATCCATTTTATAAAGCTGAACATAATTCATCCTTTTTATAAACTCCATTAGCACTGAGAATAATTTACCTTTTGTAGCTTGGAATTGCAGCTATTTTGTATTCACGTGTAGTTCATATTTTCATATTTCAAAATTGATCGAAATTACTGATACGGAATTATTTGTCAATTTATTTCTAGCCTTACAGACTATTGTTTATTTACTTTCACATATATCAAAATTTATTGGGTGAAAGCCTTTTTTTTTTTTTTTCCAGTAAAAATTTGATGATGATGCGGTAATACAGAAATCCAATGTACGATTTGCGGCAATTGTTCCTTTTGCAACATTTCTTGCAATGGAAAACTTTTTCAGTTACTCAAAGGATGTAGGCTACTGTAGTGTCTCACACCACCACAAGATGACGTGATTGTTAACTATCAGGTAACGAAACGAAAATACCATGTATGTATGTATGTAAATTATGTATACATACATACGCATGTGTATTCTGGTACCTCCCTCTTCCTTAGTTTGAGCTTTCTAATCTTGACTCTCCTATCGTGGTAGAATGTCTTTAAATTCGTCTCAATTTCTCTCAAATTGATTTTACTAAATTCACAAAGTTGTAATAGCTCTACCCTATAATACATACATGCTACACAGGCCTACATACGTTTATTTCAATGCGTTAAGTTACAACCAAAGCAAAAAACATGATATTCCAGTATTACTCTAAGAAGTTCGTGAGGAGAAAATAGCTCATGAAATTATGAACTACAATCAGTCACTTTCTACAGCTTATCTGAAGAATGCAGACCAAGAGAAATAGAGCAACACACAGACAGACTGATAACAAGAATTTATGGTCATGAAGAACAAACCAGACGATAGTTAACAGCAGGATCCTGGTTAACGGAACGAAGGAAGGCGCAGAGAAATATCAAGTAATCGGAGGTAACATATCATTCGGAATACCAAGCGTGTAATTTGGAATTATTTCCCGGATGATATGTGAAGACGCATGTGTTGAACATTTCATATATCTTAGGAGCTGAATAAACGATGGGTCTTCCCGATATGAAATTCAGCTAGGGATTAACGAAGTGCAAATACGCTGCGTTCCGACAATTTATGAGCCGGAAATGAATCGCCTGAATTTATGCTGCGTTTATCTAAGGAGAAGCAGTTTGCCGAGGCCATTTCCACATCGAAGGTTCTTAAAAGGAAACACGCTAATGTAATCAACTCCTGTATGCGCGCATTTTTCGTAGGTGGATCCAGAAGGCACTACCATTCCAGTTCTCAGCTAGTTTCTTGGCGTGCCCATCTTCAGACTTGGCAGTGAACCACACCAGTCGACTAACTATCGGACACCGCTTAAGTTACAAGGGGAAAATAATTGCACTAGTTCGTGACCAAACGGGTGTGTCCTCGCAGAATTTGAATCTGGGACCTCCTACGGTCGTGTGTTGGTGCTATTCATCGTACCACAGGGCATTTCATTTATTTATGTCACCAAAACCACACAGTTCTGAGAAATCTCATCTCAGATTGTGTAAAGGCCTTATTTTGGACATAGCCATCTTCTAGGATCATTTACTCGCGTGAGATCCTGATCCAGGCGTCGTTTAATATATATATATATATATATATATATATATATATATATATATATATATATATATATATATATATATATATATATATATATATATATATATATATAATGTATATGTATATACTGTATAATTATAATTATATATATATATATATATATATATATATATATATATATATATATATATATATACACATATACATACACATATAACCTACATCATACCTTGCACTGGTATATGATTTTAAATATAATTAGTTATATCGAAAATAAAGTAAGCATTTCACAGTCTTCACACAATTATAGGGTAGAACTATTACAACTTTGTGAATTTGGAATAATCAATTTGAAAGAAAATACGACAAATTTAAAGACATTCTACCAAGATAGGAGAGTAAAGATTAAAACTATCAAACTAAGGAACACGGAGGTACTAGAATACACGTCTACTCCGGGAACACCCCTTCTGGAAAGACTTAATGAGTGCTTGTATAATTAATACAAGGGTCTCCAAAGATAATCTCTCCTACGCTTCCGATAATGGCTAAACCATGTCTGATAATGACGTGTAAGACAACTATGCAATACCTACAGGTAACATTAAGAATGGCAGCCCAAGTTTTATAAGGGCTTAGGCCTCTTACCAAAATAATATATCAATTACTGGTTTGATCTTAACTATTCTGAAACCAATCTTTTCTAGAATTTGAAAGATATATATCAAACTTTGGCTACAAAGATCCAGAACTGCCATGAATGTAATTCTGACAAGCGTGATTACTTGAAACCGAGGTACTAGTGGAAATATCTATGGTTGAATTGAATTTAACGGAATATGGAATTTAGGCCAAAGGCCAAGCACTGGAACCTATGAGGTCATTCAGCGCTGAAACGGAAATTGAGAGTAAAAGGTTTGAAAGGTGTAACAGGAGGAAAACCTCAAAGCAGTTGCACTATGAATCACTTGTTAGGAGAGGGTGGAAAGTAAGACGGAAGAAAGAGAATATGAAAGGAGGTACGGTAAAAGGAACGAAAGGAGTTGCAGCTAGGGGCCGAAGGGTCACTACAAAGAACCTCAAATAATGCCTACAGTACACCGCATGAGGTGCACTGACGGCACTAACCCCCCTATGGGGAAAATATCCATGATAACCGTCCGCTATTTTGAAATTCATGATAATACTGACAGTCAACAATTATTATTTATTTAGTGACTATATAGCAAATTCAATCTGCATGGCAATTCAGGATTGATACGATACATTAACCTTGACAGACATTTGCTGAATTAAATATTCATTTCATTCAAAACATATTTTGCTGACCTGTTGACACGGATTGACATATCTTGTTTTTTTCAACAATAACAAATTTTGATTCATGCAACAACACAGGTGAAATAAGCACCGCTCTATATCACATAACCTTGATACAATTTCATTTGATTAAAGAAACTGATGAAATGAATGAGTAAAAGGCGATTATAGTGCAGTTAAATGTTCATGTTAAACGGTAGTCTTTGAGAACTGATGGAAAATAAGTAAACTGTATCAGAACAAGAGGGTTGTTATATACCAATTGATCAACGTGGTGTCTGTTTGGCTTGTTTTTTAAGTCAATGATTATTTTCATTACTAATGGTAGAACGCTTTTATTATTATTATTATTATTATTATTATTATTATTATTATTATTATTATTATTATTATTATTGCTAATAGATACACAATTACGTGAAAAACAATCTGAGTAATAAAAATCCACAATTATATAGTAAATATATTACTATGAAAAAACCAAAGACTTTCGAACACCTGAACGGTGTTCCTCATCAGTGTTAACGTTAAAATGCAAAGTGATGGTAGTTTTCTTATGAAATAGTTTTTATGCAGCGCAGGCAGATGCAACATCGCAAGTACGAAGACCAAGGAGATTGGCGCAACTGCCTGTTGAATTTGGTATTACATAACACCTTAACCAGCACTTCCGTGATGGGCTGTTATCTTCTCGCCCCGCCCCCAATTTTTAAAAACTATTTCATAAGAAAACTACCATCACTTTGCATTTTAACGTTAACACTGATGAGGAACACCGTTCAGGTGTTCGAAAGTCTTTGGTTTTTTCATAGTAATATATTTACTATATAATTGTTGATTTTTATTACTCACATTATTATTATTATTATTATTATTATTATTATTATTATTATTATTATTATTATTATTATTATTATTATTATTATGGCTACTGATTGTCAAGACCGTAACACTAATAACTGCATTTGTCCCGAACAGAATTCTAACCTGGGCCCTTGATTTAAGTGCAATGGTAGTCGGTTTCGGCAATTCGGCTATCAAGAGAATTACAAAATGATGCTGACTCTGAAGCACGCGTTCAGTTAGAATATATGTGTATATGTGTATATATATAAATATATATATATATATATATATATATATATATAAAATATATATATATATATATATAAAATATATATATATATATATATATATATATATATATATATATATATATATAAAATATATATATATATATATATATATATATATATATATATATATATATATATATATATATATATATATATAAATCATATATCTATATATTGTATATATTCTATATATATATATATTATTGTAATATATACATATATATATTATAATATATATATATATATATATATATATATATATATATATATATATATATATATATATATATATGCAGTTCTAGTTCTAGTCCACTTTTCGTCCCTTACCTTCTTAAACTTCGTCTTCCTTTACTACCACTGCTTCGACCAAGAATAATATATACCTCCAACCTCTCTTCCTATCACCATTCCATCCATGAAATTACTCCTCAATCTTCTCTGTACAAACCACACAAACTGACAAACACTTTCCCCACCATTTTCCTTTCCCGGGGTATATTCACAAACAATTTCTCGGGGACCACGAATTCCCAACACAACAGGTCCCTTTCCAATCACATTTCCACAAGACTCTCTCCATTACATTAACAAATGATTATCTTGGTCTGCGTTCCTCGAATAACAAAGATGTTGCCGGTCTACAAAACAGAAAGAATAGAGAATATGTATCAATATTACGTATATGATTTTTACCCAAACATTTTTTTTTTAGAATTAAATCCCATAAGAATGTTTTAATGAGTTAAACGTCTTCTCTGAAGAGATTTACTTATCAGCTCGAGATTCATGGATTTTTTTATCACTTTCTCAATTGTAAAATTCACATACAATTTTAGCGTACTATATTTAGAAGTACAATTTTTTTCGATTTAAGATTAACAATAAAAGCACTCTTCCAGTACAAGGGGATAAGGACATCACAAATAAATAAAAATAAAAATAAAATTAAAATTTTGAATAATGACAAGTATTTATACATTTGACCATACACCTTTTAGTATACAGCATAGATTCTTCATACATCTGACCATACACCTTTTAGTATACAGCATAGATTCTTCATACATCTGACCATACACCTTTTAGTATACAGCATAGATTCTTCATACATCTGACCATACACCTTTTAGTATACAGCATAGATTCTTTATACATTTGACCATACACTTTTTAGTATACAGCATTGATCCTTCACAAGATACCACGAAAAGCCAATTCCTATATAAGTCCAATTACCGATACCCCTAAAGAATCACCCAGCCGGAACCATCCTACTGAACTGAATCTTGTATGATCTCCCTTCCCTTTTCTCGTGGCTTTGAGTTCGACAAAGATCAAAGGCACATCTCATATCGTATTCCTTGCCCTAATGTGGTAAAATTCAATTCCTCCTCTCCTAATATCTTTTCCATAACCTGGACGCTTTCCTATTAAACGCAAGTAAAGGAATCTCGAGAGGCTTCAATTTTTCAGACCTGATACTAATTTCAATTCTGCTTTCTTATATTATTGTAATGTTAGATTTTAAAAATTTAAGGCATGAAGGACCCAAAATGTTGTAGCTATACGAGTATATAAGGACATAGAGAGGAATGTGTATCAAATGGCAGAGGTGAATATTAAAACCGGGTTTATGTTTGCATTATACGAAGAGTTTTGTACTTCGGCGAATGTTTTCTTAACTGTCATTACCCTGATATGTTGCTCAATATTACACACAGCACTCACAATATATAATAATAGTATATGTATATATATATATATATATATATATATATATATATATATATATATATATATATATATATATACATACATATATATATACATACATATATATATATATGTTCGATTTTAAATCACTTTGTTCATATATATTATATATGCATAGCCTATATAAATTGTAAACGCAAAATCCATCACCGACGTCTGGCCTTTCTTTGAGGCCATAACACCACACTGATTTCATTTTACCGAACTGTGGCGGGCGCAAGCCAGCGCCTCGGATCGGACCGCGTCCAATCGCCAAAAACAAAGTTTGCAGCAAATTGCGCCCCAAGGTTCGCAATATGCCAAACCCTGCTGGTGAGTTGCCGTTAACTGGAGTGGTGTCTTTTTATACAGTGTTCTGCAATCTGTACGTTTGAAGGTGAAATCGTGGGCCAGCCAGAAGAAAACACGATGCACTTAAATGACCGATTGTTGAAACAACACGCTCTACGACTGTATCCAGTAATTTCTACTTGTGCGTGCTTTTATGGTCAACTGTATTATTATAATATTTATTTAACAATTATGCAATTAACTCAGGGAGTATTGTGCAAAAACAGCTTGTGTATGACGACAGGCAAAAATATGCATCCTCAACTAATAAAATAAGCCATTAATAATCAAATATAATTATTGATCACCAATCAGTTTTGATTTAAGCCATAATGAAAATTGAAATTGGCCTTCGAAGAAGACAAAAAAACTGAAATGGGTCTTTGAAGAACAGATAAAAAAATTGAAATGGGTCTTTGAAGAACAGATAAAAAAAATTTATAAGTGCGAAAATACATGATTAAATAATTTGGAAAAGTAGAAAAACAATTATTACTAATACTACGGCAAATGATAAGAACTCAGACAAGAATATTCGACATCGCAGATAAAATGACGGTAATTAAGTTCATCCATTTCAATTTGTATATTTTATAAAAATATTATTCCACTCTTTAACTTCATGTTCGCTTCTATCACTATTATTCTGTCTGAGCTCTTAAAAATAAAAGCTAACACTCACCAAACTCACTGGCGAAAAATGCCCGGAAATCCTCTCGAGGTCCATAAACGGTTAGTATCATCACTTGGTGATTGAAGGGTAGAGTGCCACGACAACTTCAATTGCCAGAGCATCCTCGACTGCTATCAACTGGCCCATTTCTCCCCTTTATATTATTATAGGTCGATATGCAGCTGTACACCCCTAATGGCATTTGAGAATGCCCGTTACCAAATTTGTCAAAAAGGTGGCAGAAGCTTTAGCTTTGACATCACCCATCTGGGTCTCAGGAATATGCCACTGACATCCAAGAATATGTGAATTACCTGTTTTTTTTTTTTGCAGCGTTCTTATTTCATCTGTCTGGCACGATTTCCTATTTTTTTTTTCATTTGCAATGCTCCTCTTCGATTTCCCACGTTGGAAGACCCTTGTGGAACATCTTTCTTTTCCAACTGGCTCATCACTGGCTTCTTTCTGCGGAAAGGGGCGGGGAAAAATCACTCTCAGAAGGATCTCCATATATCATTTACACTCTTACCAACAGTAACTTCTGTATCTTCGCTTTTTTCACCGCATACCGTTTTAATTACCGGTAATACATTCAGCATTGCCAAAAGTATTACCAATATCTCAATAACCTCGTGTCTGAAACAACGGAAAAGAGCAGCCAAAGCTAAGACGTAGACACACAAACCGAAGCAGCAGGAGACTGACTAGAGCCTCTAGTCAGTCTAGAGACTCTAGACTACAGGGAGGGACAGGGAATTCTCTATTAGTGCTAAACGCTGACGTCAACACCAATCAGAATACGAGCAGCTTGATGCTGCGTTTTCATTGGTCTTCTGAATAGTGAACAACGCCTGACACCTAGCTGTACAGTACTATGATGTCGTTTCGATGCTTAAAACTTCCTTTCTCTTCACAAAGTTATTTGTAATGACTGGAAAATTTTTGTATATGGCTTCTCGGCCTTATTTCAATTTGTTTTACTTTTTTCTCTATCACGAACGACTACAAGATGGGATGAGATGGTAATAGGCAGTACTTGTTTTTATTTAATGCTTATGATATATATATATATATATATATATATATATATATATATATATATATATATATATATATGTGTGTGTGTGTGTGTGTGTGTGTGTGTGTGTGTGTGTGTGTGTGTGTGTGTGTGTGTGTGTTGTGAGTGGTCTGCGTATAGATATACAATGATAAGTCATAACAAAGAGAACCAAGAAAAACAAACTGTCGAGAAATACGATTGCATCAGACACCCCAGCAACTGCACAATTGTATTTCGCTTTCAAAACACCACCAAATGTCCAGAGTGCTGGAAACATCTGACTTTAAAAGCAACTCTCATTACATTTACATTCTATCGCAAATGGGATGATGTTCACGGAACTGTGATTCGTATAAACAACCATAATAAATACCTCGGCCGCTTGTGTACAGGGCGCGTTCGCTACAAAAGCACTGAACATCTCTTCGCTACAAAGGCCTTTCATGCCGGCACTAAATAACAAATTTCCACGCGAATTCTGCGTTGTGTATCACGCAATTCTTTTGCAGCTCTCGACACAAAAGCATTCCGGGTGATCTGGAGTTTAGATGGCAAAAAAATCAGCATTCTAACTTCAAAGAAATGTTTGCTGGAAAGGGAGACTTTTACAGCTTTTTAGTAGCCTCGGTTTATAACGAAAAAGGGACCTCACGCTTTTACCTGCGTTACCTTCACTGGTTCGGTCAAGTTTTTCCTTTTCGTAAAAATATGGAATTCACACTCTTACAATACCACTTTCACGTCGCCAGATTTCGAGACTTTGCTGACTGAAGATCAGAGGAACACGCATTCGCAAAGAATTCTCCATTGGCTGATACTCCTCATCAATATATAAGTAACAGGGTTCTTGGAAAGTCCTTCGAACGACATTTCCATTGAATAAAGAGATGCTGATGATTGCTGACATTCGAGACTGCAACAGGGATCCTGCAACGAGTGCGCGTTATGTTTAGAACAACATTCGGCAATTAGTTAATGGCAGTGATTAAAGAGACGCTCAGACAATATTACTGGCCCGTCGGAGGACGTATCCTTCGAGCAACATTTGACGGTAATTATATATATATATATATGTATATATATATATATATATATATATATATATATATATATATATATATAATATATATAATGTATACATATATATATATATTTATATATATACATATATATATATATATATATATATATATATATATACATACATACACACACATTCTCTCTCTCTCTCTCTCTCTCTCTCTCTCTGTCTCTCTCTCTCTCTCTCTCTCTCTCTCCGTTATCATAACTGAGGTGAAGGGGTCTCTGCGAATAAACTAGGCAAGCCACAGTCAATACTGAAATATATATTAGTATTCGGAAGCTCTCTCATGTCAAAGAATAATGACAGACTAGCCAGGGGGGTCTCTCTCTCTCTCTCTCTCTCTCTCTCTCTCTCTCTCTCTCTCTCTCTCTCTCTCTCTCTCTGTGTTCGGATAAGCACCCTTTTTTTGTTCTCTGGGAGAAAAAGATTCCCTTGCGATATCCTTTGTTTCTTGATGTTATGGCGCCTACGGTTCGAAAATAGAAAAGTCCGAGTCCATGATCGCAAAAGTCTTTGCAGTCACTGCAAATTATAACAGAGTACGGCAAATTTAGAGCTGAATTTTATTTATGACAACTGCGTTAAATTAGCAAGGATTAGTTTCACTGACGATAATGCTCACAACCGATAGCAAATCGTAACGATGAACCTTGTCGTCACCACATATGTTTTTCCCTTATGAAAGTTCCGCGCTGGGTGAGCGGGTTCCGTTCTCAGCTACCACTCGTTGGTCGCGAGTTCGAATCTCCAACCGGCCAGCGAAGAACAAGAGGAATTTGTTTCTGGTGATAGAAATTAATTTCTCGCTATAATGTGGTTCGGATTCCACAATAAGCTGTAGGTCCCGTTGCTAGGTAACCAATTGGTTCTAAGCCACGTAAAAATAAATCTAATCCCTCGGGCCAGCCTTAAACTAAGATATACATCCATTTCCCCTATGAAATCGTTCCTTAGTGATGTGTGCACGAGAGAGAGAGAGAGAGAGAGAGAGAGAGAGAGAGAGAGAGAGAGAGAGAGAGAGAGAGAGAGAGAAGAGAGAGAGATTTTAGGCATACATGTCGGGAGAGAGAGAGAGAGAGAGATTTTAGGCATACATGTCGAGAGAGAGAGAGAGAGAGAGAGAGAGAGAGAGAGAGAGAGAGAGAGAGAGAGAGAGAGAGAGAGATTTTAGGCATACATGTCGGGAGAGAGAGAGAGAGATTTTAGGCATACATGTCGAGAGAGAGAGAGAGAGAGAGAGAGAGAGAGAGAGAGAGAGAGAGAGAGAGAGAGAGAGAGAGATTTTAGGCATACATGTCGGGAGAGAGAGAGAGAGAGAGAGAGAGATTTTAGGCATACATGTCGAGAGAGAGAGAGAGAGAGAGAGAGAGAGAGAGAGAGAGAGAGAGAGATTGATTTTAGGCATACATGTCAAGCACTGGGGCAACAAAGGCCAGTCAGCGCTGAACCGGAAATTGGCAGTAAAAGGTTTGAAAGGTGTAACAGGAGGAAAACCTCAAAGCAGTTGCACTATGCATCAATTGTTAGGAGAGGCTGGACAGTCAGATGGAAGAAAGAGAACGTGAAGGGAGCTACAGTGAAAGGAATGAAAGCAGTTGAAGCTAGGGGGCTGCAAGGACGCTGCACAGACCCTTAAGTAATGCCTACATTGCACCGCATAAGGAGCACTGGCGGCACTACCTCCCTACGGGCTAGAGAGAGAGAGAGAGAGAGAGAGAGAGAGAGAGAGAGAGAGAGACGCAGTAGCATGAAATTACGAAGAGCAAATCACCCTCTACGTGTGCCTGTATCACCATCCTCTGCGCTAATTACACCAAAGCATCTGGGCCAATTCCAGAGATTGCTACGACCCTTCTCTAGGGATGGAATGTAATGCCTTGAAATTAGTGGATATTACCGAGTGGCCACTGAGAGCGCCAGGGGCACGTGCTATAGATGGCCATGGCCTTGTTGCGCCCTGGAAATAATTGAATTGCTTCGCAGCCTTTGGAGGGAAACTTTCTCTCTCTCTCTCTCTCTCTCTCTCTCTCTCTCTCTCTCTCTCTCTCTCTCTCTCTCGTATGAAAAGTATGGGATATGACGCTGATACCTGTAAGTGTATATTTATATATTCATATGGATATTTGTTTATTAATATGGATATTTGTTTATTAAACACAGTACACAAACGTTGGAAGATTCCCTATATTTAAACAGTTGTTGAATTCCGTATCATGAGCTGTCATATTAACTGCTCCATGTCCATGAAGAGAAGGATATGTCTATTCCAGATCGTTCTTATACATAATGAGTGAAAAGCCACAATAATGCAAATGAGAGACTGTTTTTCCAAAATGCAAAAAAAGGTTAAAAAATATGGGGAGTTCCGATGTGGTCCTCTTCAACGGTCCTTGGCTGAAGAGGACCGTTGTCCAGACGGTCCAAAGCTCCCCTTTTCTTTAACCTTTTTTGTATTTTGGAAAAATACAGTTTCTCATTTACATTATTGTAGCCTTTTACTCATCATTTCCGGCGACAACACAGTGATGCACCATAGAGTCTTTCACATATCTGTCGAATTCAGATACATTTCAAAACAGGCGGAATAGACCCATCCTAGTGCTTTAACATTTATGGCTTTCAAGTCCGAAGTATATACGCTTTCACATCTGTCTCGCACACCGAGACTTTTTTCATATACACAAACATCGAGCTACAAATGTCGTTCAGTATCAAATTCACTGAACCTCGAATAACGTCTACGGAAAGGGAATCTGTAAGTGATAAGCGATTCGTCACCCACGAGACTCGAACCCTCGAATGGTCGTTATTCCGTAGTTGAGTGAATCTAAAATTAAATGACATTTCCACCTTCATGTTTGTGAACATTATATATATATATATATATATATATATATATATATATATATATATATATATATATATATATATATATATATATTATATATATACACACACACACACACACACACATATATATATATATATATATATATATATATATATATATATATATATATATATATATATATATATATATATAGTATTCCAGTTATGCAATATATTAATATATATATATATATATATACATGTATATATTACATAACTGGAATACTGGTGAAGAAAAAAAAATAGCCCACGATTCATCTACCATTGACAGTTCTCAAAGGGAACAAGGTAAGGTGTATATACATATATACATAACACTTCGAAGAATATTTTAGCGAACAACGGGAGGTCTGAAGTGATATACGCCAGTCTTCACCTGCCAGTTTTACATAATTCAGGAAGCCTAGACCACTGAATATCTTATCCTGACCATTTAAAGCAGATTCTCCTATTAATGCATTTCCAGTGTTTCAGTGACGTGTATACGTATCTGTTCCGTACTTCCAGGCTATCTAGGTGTTATTGAAAGAGTATCATTCCAGATTCCTGGAATGAGTTAATCTTTTATAAATTAACTGTATAGTGTAGTGTTTTGATGTTCGTTAACTAGTCGTATTAATATGTGAACTGAACTACAGTCTTTAAGGATATTAAAATTACAATCACCTCCCAAGGCTAAAGTTAATTCTTATATACCTTCATCTTAATTTTCAAAATAAAAAAAAAGAAGCCGATCAGGAAAGTAACAGCAGACCAATTTTCTTCTTCGTTATGAAATGATGAAGGATATGGATTACGAAAATTTAAAATAAAAATTATCTGTAATTCTTAAAATGAGATGTCTTGATTTCAAGGTGTCTCACTTTTAAAATTAAAAATAATTTTTAATCATAACTGTTTTTGTACTTGAATTACAGCATTCTTGTAATCTGCAATTTCATTGCGTTCAGGAATATGTCATCACCCGCAAAACGTGAACAGACGGTGAATGGTGTAGACTTGCATTGAATATAGAATTTAGGCCAAAGGCCAAGCACTGGGACCTATGAGGTCATTCAGCGCTGAAACGGCAATTGGCAGTAAAAGGTTTGAAAGGTGTGACAGGAGGAAACCCCTCGCAGTTGCACTATGAAACAATTGTTATGAGAGGGCTGAGGAAAGTAAGATGGAAGAAAGAGAATATGAAAGGAGGTACAGTAATAGGAACGAAAGGGGTTGCAGCTAGGGCCCGAGGGCACGCTGCAAACAACTTTAAGTCATGCCTACAGTGCACCGCATGAGATGCACTGTCGGCACTGCCCCCTACGGAGGATAAATGGTGTAGATGTGTTAGAGTGTAGAGCATATTAACGCAAATAAAGACACAGCGGATCATCAGATGAAGGGCCGGGGACAGAGATTACTGAGGTTGTCAGATCATATCATTTACAGTGGAAAAATCCGAGTTTATAATGGATGAAAAAGGGTTAAATTATCAGTATTAGTTTCGGTTTGGGGCGGCTATATATATACCTTTCATAATGGCGCATCCTTGAGGGGTGAATAGTACTTTCCGTTATGTTCCCCTACGATATGAAAATGAAATTTTAAACGGTAAAAGAATACATTTGACATTTTCCATTCTTTCGTCATGTTCCTATGAACGGTAAATATTCTATCTGATGATATGTAATAGATAATTCGCTTAGGGGACACGTTTTTTCTCATAACAGCCCTTGTTCACTGTTTAAGTTGTGGTCTATGATTGCAAGACAAAACAAATGTCTCCTAGATATTCGTTACAACGAAAAAAAAAAAATAAAAAATTGCGCCGAATTTCTCAGCGCAATCGAGTTTTCTGTACATCCGCTACAGCGTATAATCAAGGCCACCGAAAATAGATCTATCTTTCGGCGGTCTCGGTAAAATGATATATGAGCCGAGGGCCCATGAAACTTTAACCATGGCCCGGTGGTGGCCTAGTCTATATCGGTGCCAGACGCACGATCATGGCTAACTTTAACCTTAAATAAAATAAAAAGTACTGTGGCTAGGGGGGCTGCAATTTAGTGTGTTTGATTACTGGAGGGTGGACAATCAACATACCAATTTGCAGTCCTCTAGCCTCAGTAGTTTTTAAGATCCGAGGGCGGACAGAAAAAGTGCGGACGGACAGACGAAGCTGCCACAATAGTTTTCTTTTGCAGAAAACTAAAAACCCCTGAAATATCATGATGATATCAGAAACGTACTATCAAAAATTAATAACAGTCAAGTAATAAGTGTCCATCAGCCTTGCCAATACCAATTCAGAACATGTATCACACACTGCGTAATCACGTGGTATTATCGACACGATCCCCGACAACAGCTTTATGGACGCAAATCACCGCGAATGAAATTCGGCCGAGATCCTTTCACAGCGCCCGGCTAATATTCATCAAGGCCAAATCACCTCCCCACTCATCAACACTCGCTGGGTTTCACCATCAAAGGAGACGACATTGCCCCCAACAGAACGACCTCCTCTCGGGACAAATCGTCCTGTGCCTTTGCATCACACAGATTTAGTGTGATTAATAATGTAATTAATTAACAGGACTCAAGAGTCAGCAATGATTTAAATGGAAGACTAATCGAGGCTTGATTACTAATGACCCCCGTGGCGGGGTTAGTGCCGTCAACGCACCTCACGGGGTACACTGTAGGCGTTACTGAAGGTTCTTTGCAGCGTCCCTTCGGGCCCCTAGCTGCAACCCTTCCATTCCTTTTACTGTACCTCCATTCATGTTATCTTTCTTCCATCTTTCTAGGCCTATCCACCCTCTCCTAACAATTGATTCAGAGTGCAAACTGCGAGGTTTTCCTCCTGTTACACCTTTCAAACCTACCTACTCTCAGTTTTCATTTCCAGCGCTGATGACCTCATAGGTACCAGTGTTTGGCATTTTGGCCTAAACTCTATATTCGATTCGGTTCCATTCCATTCCATTCCACTATGATTATGGAACCGGGAAGGAAAGATAGAACGCAAAATAGAACCGGCTGAAGTTCAACGAAGACCAAAAAGAGGCAGGAGAGGACTATCCACAGAAGATACATGACAAAGCATGTATTAGATTTATTTTACGTGGCTAAGAACCAATTGGTTACCTAGCAACGGGACCTACAGCTTATTCTGGAATCCGAACCCACATTACAACGAGGAATGAATTTCTATCACCAGAAATAAATCCCTCTAATTCTTCATAGGCCGGTCGGAGAATCGAACGCTGGACCAGCAGAGTGCTAGCTGAGAGCGATACCAACCCGTCCAATGAAGAACTGGGGTATCATTATTAATTGCAATATACATTTATGAGAAGAAAAAGGGGGAAAATACCTGTCAAAACGAGGTTTGGGTCAATAATGACATCACCAGGAGAAGACAACATCGGGCGGGACATTTTTAGAGGATCGTGAACAAGAGATATGAGAGGGATATTTGGACTACTGAAATACCCTAAGTTGAGAGAGATCTGAATATACTAATGAATACATCCATGGCTTTTTGAGTGGAATCCGTAATTGAGAAACCTAGGAGACAGTAAGTACCTAGTTATGATGGAATTACCACAGAAAATTACCTTACCTTGAAAAGGACTGTTCGGTAAAATAACAAAGCCAAATGATTGTGAATTGTAGGTCATAACAAAAGTACCACAGAAAGTTGACCTGACTGAATGTGGTGACTACATAGGCATTATAATAATCTCGATTGTTCTCTCTCCTATTTAGATTTTATCACAGTTCTGACAGGGTACCTTAAACACACAGCCACTTCTACAAACTGATAAAATGCCAAATTCAAAGGCCTCCACTTATACTATTACTATTGCTGCTACAAGACTTAACAACTGAAGAATACCAAAACTCTCAGAATGACTTTACAAAGATATATATATATAATATATATATATATATACTATTATATATATATATATATATATATAGTATGTATGTATGTATGTATGTATGTATGTATGTATGTGTATGTATGTATGTATGTATGTATGTATGTATGTATGTATGTACAGTACGTATAACTGAATCAGGAAGATAATGAACGTGATGAATGTATAATAAATAAAGGCAAATGCGACCAAGGAAAAGTGAAACAACGAAGTGGTTACAACCACTCTGTTGTTCCACTTTTCCTTCATCGCATTTGCTTTATATATATATATACATATATATATTTATATATATATATATATATATATATATATATATATATATATATATATATATATATATATATATATATATATATGTGTGTGTGTGTGTGTGTGTGTGTGTGTGTGTGTGTGTGTGTGTGTTTGTGTGTTTAAAACACAAAAATGTTCAGAGTTGGGAGATAGTCTATTTTCAGAATAATTCCTTCGTCTTTTTGCACTTGGTAGAACTTGGTATTTGGAGCTATGTTAATGTATGAAAGGTGTTCATACTCCTGTATTCATCTTGAAAGACAATACTCTCATAGACAACACAACAGCACAGCTGCAATGCATCAGCATACAAACATTTACTGAAGTACCTACTATGCATTACAGTTTGCCAAAAAAAAAAAAAAATTAATGCCATCTGTCGCAATTCAAAGGCTTCGCCTGCATTTACTTTTCCATCTTTCACTTAATGCACTTAATGTTCTCGCAAATGGATTTTGTAGGAAAGCCTTTATATTCTTCCGCTCTTGTATGAAAGGAATGCATCTTTTAAACGCCTTTGTCTGCCTGCCTCCCATTTCACATTTTATGCTGCTTTGTGTTCTGCTGTTATTGTTCCCGATTCTCCGTACTTTCTCTCACTCTCTGCATCTTTCTTTTTTTCCTTTCTGTCTAAACAATAAGAAAAGACTGCGTTCATAATTTAGGAATATGCATGTCCAGAAGAGAATAACGCGGGATCGTTATTTCTGGCTTTTTCATTCACTTCTCGCAATTTCAGCATTTCAGGATCCAAAAGTCGACGCATCCACGAGACTGCTGTTTTAATCTTTCCAGTTTTCTGTTGTAATCGAGGTCGTCGGGGGTTCCGGGCGTCCCCTTGTTTTGTCTTTATAGGAAATATTTCCCGTGAACGGACGTCTAATTACACTCTTTTGGGGAGCAACGATTACGGGCCGCGGAAGGGTCTCATAGTCCCTCCTAAAGGGAGCCTCATTTTTCAGTTATTGCTTTTAGGGAAACTTAAATGGCACCCGCTCTTCGCGAACAAAGTGGGGCTTAGAGAGAGAGAGAGAGAGAGAGAGAGAAGAGAAGGAGAGAGAGGAGAAGAGGAGAGGAGAGAGAGGAGAGAGAGAGAGAGAGAGAGACAGGTATTAGATATCGACTGGCAGCTTCGCACTATATCTGCTCTTAGCGGTTTGTGTCATCGTTTTAAATTGTAAGAGTATCAGTGAAAATTTTACCTGTCATTATCACGATACAATATATGTTTCCAGTTACATGTCTGTTAAACTTCGTAACAAATAGGCTGAGAGAGAGAGAGAGAGAGAGAGAGAGAGAGAGAGAGAGGAGAGAGAGAGAGAGAGAGAGAGAAGAGAGAGAGAGAGAGAGACAGCAGAAAAAAATTTGACTGACAAAAAATATTCTCAATGAAAATGATGAGTAGGCTACGGAAGGAAATCAACGTTTTCTTCAATACAAAATATATATATATATATATATATATATATATATATATATATATATATATATATATATATATATAATATTTATATATATATATATATAAATATAGGTTATCCACTAGGAGCCAGAGTTGAAACGCTTAATGAATGTAAAATTGTCCAGTATTTACGGGAATTATGGGAATTATTACCTCAGCCGTTCAACAGAACTCTTGGATAATAAAAATGGTTAGGGATGCAGAATAGTGGATGAGAGAATTTTAAAATATTAACGTCATTTTTATTGAATAGCCATCATTTTTCAGACCATATCATGAGATCCGCTTATGAACAGAAACACACACACATTATATAATATACATATACATATATATATAATATAATATATATAATTATATATATATATATTATATATATATATATATATATATATATATATATATATATATAAATACTAAAGGGTAGCTTAATAAGATACATGTATCAACTTTATTTAGCAACGTATCAGATTTAACAAAAAATGGGACCCATTCTTAGAATGTACCAAGAATTA
>JANJGK010000012.1:10301584-10309084 GCA_039081455.1 Macrobrachium rosenbergii
ACACCCCCCCCCCCCGGTTGAGAACCATTAGATTGAGGTAGGTCATTCGTGACAATTTCATTTTACCATTTCACCATTCCTAACACCCCGCATATTAATCAGCATATTCCACTCCCCAAATCAGCATGAATATGTTGAATAAAAAATCACCATCTCGCATTTCAACATATGCAAGAGTGGCACTGCATTATGTAACATTGTCACATATTCATTAAGGCAATGGAGTATTCCGAAGCCGATTGTACTTCATTACAGGATTAGAATTCATAATAGGAAGGGGATCAGTTTTTTTTCATTATTTTGAAAAGAGTTATATTGGAGCTCGGAACACGGAGGGCAAATAGAACCGGAAAAAGAGTGAAACAAAATGGAAAGACATTTTGAAGTCGTGTTCTCCAGAGATGAAAAATTATAATTTAAAACGAAAAGATTTTCATCGAAAGTACAGGTTTCAGTCGAAAGCTTTGTAACTAGCAACTAGGCTTGGAATGGCTCCAGAGAAAGGCGGGATATTACGAGAGAAGAAAGAGGATATGGAAGATGGTCTTTTAACTTTTGTTTTTTTTTTTATAGCCCGTAAACGTACCTGTCGAAAAAGAGGAAGAGGGCCATGCTTCATCAGTCCATTACCGGTACTCTAATGTCAGACGCATTCCGTTAAAATAATATTCTGGGATATATATATATATATATATATATATATATATATATATATATATATATATATATATATATATATAATATATATAAATATATATATATATATATATATATATATATATATATATATATATATATATATTTACATACATATATTTGGTTTCCTGAACAAGGTAATCGTTTGTATTATACTGGATATTATCATATACTAGATATTATCATATATCATAACAGCATTTGCATTGTATTTCCGCCCAGTGCCTTAAGCTGGTCAAAGAAAAATCTTTGGATATTGTTTTAGAAAGAATGGTATTTTATCTTACTTCCGTTTCCTTTTGATTTGGCGAGACTGTAGTTTAGTCTCTTTTTTTCAGAAATAAAAGAAAATTAGCGAACAATCAAACATATATCAATGGAAAACAACATATCTAAATCATGATATATGAAAATAGCAGACTATCTTATGAATTATATCATGAATACGCATTAGACAGCGAGAGAGAGAGAGAGAGAGAGAGAGAGAGAGAGAGAGAGAGAGAGAGAGAGAGAGAGAGAGAGAGAGAGAGAATATCTTATGAATGGCTTCATCCCAGTGGGGCGAGGATTACTTCATTGAGGCCCTCAGTTTGATTGCATTCATTTGGACGGAACAATGAATACTTACTTTTAGTTTTGTTCTCTTCTTATCTCTTACATTCTCTCCTCCCCACCCGCGACCCACAACAATCGTTTAACTACGAGGTACCCGATTCACTGCAGGGGTTAACATTCTGGACCTTCGGGAAATATGCCCATCTGTTTCTCCTCGCCCGGTTCGAGATTCGAACACGGGTCCTTCTGCAGCTGTGAGCGATAAGCGCCACCGTCCCTTCGGCCCCTAGCTGCAACATCTTCCACTCCTTTCACTGTACCTCCGTTCATATTCTCTCTCTTCCATCTCCTAACAATTGATCCATAGTGCAACTGCTTTGAGGTTTTCCTCCTGTTACACCTTTCAAACTTTTTCAATGTCAGTTACCGTTTCAGCGCTGAATGGCCTTAGTTGCCCCAGTCCTTGGCATGTATGCCTAAAATCTATAACTCTATGAGCGCCACCATGAGAGAGAGAGAGAGAGAGAGAGAGAGAGAGAGAGAGCGTTTCTCCCACTCAAAGCTCCGACGTAATTATGTTATTTCCACTGCGTTAACAAGGGTATGAGCATCCGAGGCACACTCCCCTCGAGTTCCCTCAAAGGCTGCCCGGCAATATCCAAGTATTACTTTTCATCCCCCGGGAAGTGCAAAGGTAATCTCTGAAATTGGAGCTGCTGCTTTTGTGTTATTAGTGAGGTTGGTGAAATTGCGCACTTGAAAGGGGATTTGTTTTCTCTCTCTTTCTCTCTCTCTCATACACACACACACACACACACACACACGCGCGCGCAAGCAAACACAACAGCAAAAATAAACGCTCATTAATAATTATTACTATCGTTTGTTTATATGACAAATCGTTTAAAAAAAAAAAAAACTAGTAAAAAATGCGCAGAAGTTTCTTCGGCGCAGTCGAGTTTTCTGTACAGCGTATAATGCTGTATGATCCGCGGCCCATGAAACTCTCAGCCACGACCCGGTGGTGGCCTGTCCTATAGTGTTGCCAGACGCATGATTAAGGCTAACTTTAACCTTAAGTAAAATAAAAAAACTACTGGGGCTAGAGGGCTGCAATTTGGTATGTTTGATGATTAGAGGGTGGGTGATCAACATGCCAATTTACAGCCCTCTAGCCTCAGTAGTTTTTAAGATCTGAGGGCGGACAGAAAAAAGCGCGGACGGACAGACAAAGCCGGCACAGCAGTTTTCTTTTACAGAAAACTTAAAATTGGTAGTACTGACAATTCACAAAGCTGAAATTACACTATAAGATTTTATCACGTGCCTCCTATTTTCAGAAAGGTATTGTTACTTTTAAAACGAAGTATTTTTTTAATTAATTTTTTTTTTTTTTTTTTTTTTTTGTGAAATGTGTGAAGACCAGATATAAGTTTTATTGGATTTGGTCAATTTATATGCTGTTCCACTTACCGTTTTCCAGTACTGGATTAGTTATGCCAGTTGGCATTAATGCCGGTATTACTTGCTAGACAGGAGATTTATAATTCTTTTTCGGGATTTCCGAGTAACAACCCTAAACAAAAAGCCTGCTTTCAACTTTTTTTTTTTTTGCAAATTAAATTATTTAAGTTTAAAAATTGTTAGTAATAGCTATAAAATGTTCTTGACAGTTCATAGATGTACGTAAGTGATAAAGAAATATATTATATTAATGATAATTTCAAATGTCACAGATAGAGAGAAATTAAATTTCGCTCTATGAAAACGTCCGAGAACAAGTAAAAATTGCGCCGAAGTTTCTTCGGCGCAATCGAGTTTTCTGTACAGCCGCTACAGCGTATAATCAAGGCCACCGAAAGTAGATCTATCTTTCGGTGGCCTCGGTGTAATGCTGTATGACCCGCGACCCATGAAACTTTAACCACGGCCCGGTGGTGGCCTATCCTATATCGTTGTCAGAAGCACGATTATGGCTAACTTTAACCTTGAATAAAATAAAAACTACTGGGGCTAGAAGGCTGCAATTTGGTATGTTTGATGATTGGAGGGTGGATGATCAACATACCAATTTGCAGCCCTCTAGCCTCAGTAGTTTTTAAGATCTGACAGCAGACAGAAACAGTGCGGACAAACAGACAAAGTCGGCACAATAGTTTTCTTTTACAGAAAACAAAAAATCGAGAATTTAAAGCGTGTAAAATACTATGTATCAATTCTTATCATTAATTAAACATAATTTAAACCGTAACCTTGCATTAGGAAGGATAAAAAATAAAAAAAAAGGGAAAAACGTTTTCGGCCAAATCAGGGATTCCTGGCCCCTTCTTTAATTGACAACACCAGAACAAATACGAAAGACAAACTCTCTCTCTTTCTCTCTCTCTCTCTCTCTCTCTCTCTGTGTGTGTGTGTGTGTGTGCGTGCGTGTAACGAAAAGTAAATCACAAACTTGGAGACTTTTCTTTCTTTAATCAAGTTACGAGGAGTCCGCTGGCCACGGAGCATTCAAGACTGAGGGTGCGTTTAAGTTTATTTTCGAATTAACCCCAAGATTAAAAATATGCCGAGGTTTCTTTTACATACACTATTCAGTGGTAAATGTACTGAACTGATTAAACTGCATCTACAGGAAGCGCTACCTAAAATGATAAAATATAAGTTACAATGAATGTCTGGGCTAGGAAGACGTAATCTAATACACTAGTAACGCTGAAGGAATTCGCAACAGGATTAAAAAAAAAAAAAAAAGAAAAAAAGAACAAAAAAAAAAAGAAGCGCAAGAGCGAAAAATGATGAGTAGGATATATCATTTTCTTGTTGATGTTATTGTTGCTGCTGCCGTTTTGTTGGGCTTTGCAAATTCTTGCCAATTTTCTCGGAAATGGAACAGAGCCTTGGAGGTGTTTTTGGCATAAGTAAGAGAGAATGGCACACTGCCTGTGTTTCCTAACACGCACATACACACACATACCTATATTTATCTACCTATCTATCCATCTATATACTGTATAATATATATATATATATATATATATATATATATATATATATATATATATATATATATATATATATATATATATGTGTGTGTGTGTGTGTGTGTGTGTGTGTGTGTGCAGCTTTCACCCTCATTCCAAAACAAAAACTGAATGCCATAAAGTGTACAGTTTCAGATAGTAATAGATTTACACACACACACACACATACACATATATATTATATATATATATATATATATATATATATATATATATATATATATATATATATATGTATCGCATACAAAAGAATGGTTTCATCTGAAAGGAACCGGACGTTACTGAGTTCTGCCCCCTTTCAATTAGCGCGCGTGATTACGCTGGAAACAAAATGTAATGTTCCAGACCGAAGTACCCGTTCATTAGGCAAAATGGACCTTGTCTCGCATTTCCAGTCCAGGTATCACAGAATTTTTTTTAAACCTTTCTTCCTGCAGGACGGGACAACAATACATTTCCGTAGGAGGCCCTGTCCGAGGGATGCTTTTAAAATCACTAAATATAAAATATTTAAGTTTAGATCCTATGAAGATAATTTGAATGAAATTTGAATTCCCTTACCTTCGTTCCCCATAGGCATTAAGCTAAACGGATAATACGCTTTGGGAAAAAGCAACATTTAAGTTTATTGGCGGATTTTAAAGCCCAATACATTCTTTGTATGTTTTCCAAACATTTTGTCCAAATATCTGTCTTTTCAAACGTGAACCAAATGTGCAGGATTACACGCTATGCATTCTGATGCACTGCAGTTCGCGTAGGCTTAATATTACTCGGTTTGGAAGAGTGAACAGACCTTGCTTTTAATTCTGCTCGATTTTTTGTGTTTGTTTATCCATTCTATAAAACCAGAACTATAATTCCCTATAATTCCCTTTACTGTCTGTATTTTAGAAATACAGGTAATTTAATTGCCAAAACTGTCACCTTCATAATTGATTAATTAAATTAAGCTTGAGTAAGCTAGACCATCTACCCTAAATCCATTGTATTAGATTGGTTATTCTTTTTAAAATTTTGTTTCCTGTTCTAACAGCGTTTCATGAAGTTAAATGGCAAATAAATACAAAATTCTTTAGCAAAATATATTTTGCCTTGTGTTAATTTTGCTTTTATGAACCTTTCAGTTTCACAGATTCATACAGACACACACACATATATATATTCATATATATAATATATGTATATGTGTGTATACACGTATACAAAAAACACACATTCACACACATATATAAATATATTCAAGGATTAAAGTATTTTGTAGGTCTTATTTTTGTCTTATTTTCTAAGCGTCTACAACTTATTTTTTCTTTCTTTCTTTTCCGGCTAATATTTTACAACAGTTACTAGTTATATAACCGAACTCGATATACCATTCTTAAGGCTGACGGTTCTACCTGACTTAACAGGATTTCCAACTAAGCTGCCTCGATGATTAAAATAAGTAATTTGAACAGTCTTCAGTACGGTGAATCATCGTAAGATATGAGATAAATCATAAAAAAATCAAATACATCCTGACCGTATTCCTACGTATATACACGAAGAAAACACGTAAAGGAGACTTAATCTTTTTCGCTTTTTAAATCTACTCCACTTTCATCCATCAAAGTCAAAAGTGAAGTTCGGTTGATACGAAATTCATTAAAGACAAATTATAGTCAATCTCCCCGAGTGGATTTTACTCTGTTCAAGAGAACCGGCTAATAACTCCTCGTTCTGGAGACAACTGTCTCAAACGTCACAAGCCTGTGGAACGGGGAAATCGTCCTCTTGGGGAAAGACTTGAAAGGTCATTTTCGTTCACCTTTAATGGAACACATTTCTCAGAGGTTTCATCTTGGTTATAGCTCCAGTTTTATTGAGTATATAGGCCGTCGGGATTTTTTGTGTATGTTAACCTCAAGACGGCTAGAATGCAAACACATACATACATACACACACGCAAACTCAGCATACTTATACACAGATACAGGCAGGCAGACAGACATGGGAACAGATTGTGTGTACCTCTCTCTCTCTCTCTCTCTCTCTCTCTCTCTCTCTCTCTCTCTCTCTCTCTCTCTCTATATATATATATATATATATATATATATATATATATATATATATATGAGTATATATACGTAAAATATACACACACAAACACACTATATATACATACATACATACATACATATATATAATATATATATATATATATATATATATATATATATATATATATATATATATATATATATATATATATATATATATATTTATATATATATATATATATATATATTTATATATATATATATATATATATATATATATATATATATATATATATATATATTTATATATATATATAATATATATATATATATTATATATATATATATATATATATCGTCTCGCTCTCCTAGGAAGTGTCATGGCTGAACCCAGGAAGGGAAAGAACTCATGTCTCATGTCTGAAAATCCGACTAATCCTTTCGTGGCCTGAACAATTAATGAAGCGTAAACATAATAATTAACTAACAATCCCTGGCAGTCCACTGATGATTTGATCTTCGTCAATGAAAGTGAATTACTTTCCCAAACGGAATAAATTTGAAAGTGATATTTCCCTATCCTCGAAAACCCATATTTATATAATACGATTTATGTAAACCACGCAACATTTATACTGAGCATCTAGAAAGTGAACACTTTTAATCAGGACACTCATTCAGCACCTTTTAGTTTTCTGTAAAAGAAAACTATTGTGCCGGCTTTGTCTGTCCGTCCGCACTTTTTTCTGTCCGCCCTGATATCTTAAAAACTACTGAGACTAGAGGGCTACAAATTGGTATGTCGATCATTCACCCTTCAATCATCAAACATATCAAATTGCAGCCCTCTAGCCTCAGTAGTTTTTATTTTATTTAAGGTTAAAGTTAGCCATGATCGCACTTCCGGCAACTCTATAGGACAGGCCACCACCGGGCCGTGGTTAAAGCTTCATGGGCCGCGGCTCATACAGCATTATACCGAAACCACCGAAAGATATATCTATTTTTGGTGGCCTTGGTTACACGCTGTAGCGGCTGCATAGAAAACTCGATTGCGCCGAGGAAACTTCGGCGCATTTGTTACTTGTTATGATAAGAAAACACTCCATTAATATTATAATGGGCGGCATATTATAAAGGCTTCGTTATCATAAGCACTTCTTTACTAT
>JANJGK010000012.1:10314084-10316584 GCA_039081455.1 Macrobrachium rosenbergii
GGCCCATGAAACTCAGCCAGGGGCCGGTGGTGGCCTGTGTTGTTGGTACCTATAGCAGTGCCAGAAGTATTATTATGGCTAACTCTAACCTCAAATAAAATAAAAACGACTGAGGCTAGAGGGCTGCAATTTGGTATGTTTGATGATAGGAGGGTGGATGATCAACATACCAATTTGTAGCCCTCTAGCCTCAGTAGCTTTTAAGATCTGAGGGCGGACAACAATTTTATTTTACAAAAAATAAAAACGCGAACTGGGACTTCTAGGGCATGAAAACTGAAAACTCTCTCTCAAAAAAAAAAAAATACTTATGTCATCGATCTATGAAAGGGGGAAAACGAGCGCTGAAATCCACAGCACCAAAGCATCAGTCAAAGATGTCTAGCAATACGTTTCCCATAAGGATAGACCATCCCTTTGCATATGTAATTCAACGGCAAATTACAGCTGTCCCTCACTAAATGGAAATGGAAGTCCTTTCTCTTTCGATGCAAAGCGTGAAAGTGTCTGACACTGCTTTCAGCTTCCTGTAATTGGATGTAATTGCATCAAACTGGACATCGCCGATGATGTGCGAAATTACCTTAGCTCGGACCTGCTATGAAAGAGATCTGTGTCTAACCGTTGCCTGATTCGTCCGATGACGGAAAAAGTTCTCTCCTAGAGGCTGCTGCTATTGCTTCTCATCGGTATAGCCTGAGTGATATATATTTTTACAATATTCTAATTCCATATGCTGTTCGTTCTACTTGATTACAGTAACAAGTGATAAAATTGATGTCAGTTTGTAAACTTTATTTTTATGTAGATGCAATGATGGTTGTATGTTCGTAATCCTTTACAACAGACAATGTTAGAAATATAATAACGTAACAATGTGCGAATTATAAAAATGTAACAATGTTTGAAAAGTAATAATGTATACGTTTTATCTTCAATGCAGGAGGTTATTTTCCACGTTCCAACTGCAGTTTAGTAATGCTTTCTGATGTGCTTCAGTGTTAAATGTTTTACTTTTAATCACAACTCATATCAAAACAGAATGATGTTTAATCGATGCTATCGCCTATGAAGCAACAAAGAATCTTAGTTTGAAATGAAGTTCTATTCAATTTTATCCTATTAGACAGGCACTGATTAACCTCCTTAAACCACAAAGAAGAAAATAATCAACTGTATAAGGAACTGTCGACTTATAAATTCATAAAGAAGAAAAAATCAACTATATAAGGAAGAGTCGACTTATAAATTCATATCTTGACAACCAGGCTTCTCGATATGATGAAACCTTTACCTGATTTAAGAGTAAGACAGAGATGAGCAGTGAATGGAGGAAGTGCGCCCAGTGGTTTTAGTGACTTTCAAACCCCGGAAAACAGAAGGGTGTAGTAATTGAAGAGTGAGGACAGATCGATGTTACTTATCGCAACACCTAAAAAATGTCCCAGGTAATGATGCACTGTCTGTCTGTATATTTCACATGTATCCCCAGAGGGCCTCAAATAACTATAACCTTTCATAGATCTAGTATAATAAAAATAGACCATAAACCCGATTTTATCGCCTTCATACAAACTAGGTTGTATTATCCCTCATATCCCAAATATCTAAACATCAGTTTACTTTTTAATACTTTAAAAACGAACAAACTTCATGAAGAAAAGAAGTCCTAGACAGTGAATATACAGAAGGCAATCCATCCAAGGCTTAAGAAAAAAAATACTAAATATAAAGTGTCCATTGATCTGAAGCCATTAGGTGCATGTACACACAAACACTACTGCTCCCGCACCCGTCTCCTGGAACATAATGGTCGTGTTTCCACCAAACTCACGAAGTTCCGTTGCTTGGTTACCACATCTAATTGGAAGGGAAAAGAGGTAATGATAAAAGTGGGTGACTTTTATAAATTAAAAAGAAAAATTGATTTTTTTAATGTCTCGGATCAAAAACTGTCGAGGCATCGACAAAAGGAGCCGCAAGGCCCCATAATGGACGGTCGTAGCGTTATAATTAATCAATTAATTACTCGTATGTCTCTCCCGCCAAGTATAACGGTCTTATTTATGATACTGCTCACGAATCATAATTACACAATATCAAGTTCTTAATGTGGCTCTATTTTCGTCCTTAAGATTCAACGCTGTGGTTATTACCGTAAACTCTGTTTTGCCCGCGCACACACACTTCCACACACATACACACACACACACGCGCGCACACACACACACACAAACTGAAAATGTGGATATACTGCAAAATTTGCTGTTGGATATCATTTGGGAAAGTACTCATACGTGTAAACGTATAGTGTTTCATATATTACAACTAGCCTGCATTAGCAAATATCTCTGGTTACAAATACATCAAATACAAAACCTTTCCCTCTTATCACGTTACAAAAATACATTTTCGTCTCGTAACGTAGTATCACGACCATTCAGGAGATCATTTTCACAAAAGGAAAATCACTATGCATCTATGAAGTGAGCTCATTGCT
>JANJGK010000012.1:10321584-10336584 GCA_039081455.1 Macrobrachium rosenbergii
TCACACCAGATTCTTTCAGATGAACAAATCCAAGTTCAAAATGAATCAGAGATTGTTTTTACCAACACTTTAACCCTGGGAACGAAAAAAGACTGACCTTTGAAATCGTATCCTTTTTTTATTTACCGTATTCTTACAAGTATTTTTTTCTTGACAAAATCAATACAGTTCAATGGACTATTCATCCACTTGTTTTTATTGCACTCTTGTGTAGTTTTTTCTGTTCAACCTTCCACGGCAGTTCTGTTTATATGATAAAAAATTATATATATTTTTGAAAACGAAGTAGATATATTATGCCACTTTTATTTTTAAGAGGAACACTGTTTTCGTTCCAGAAAATTAAACTAAAAGAATGCAGGGTGCAATTTTGCGAGGGTTACCCGAATTCTCTTCCCTGCAATATAGCATCAAGCAAAAACGTGAAAACAAAGCTTTCATCAATTTCCAGCCTAAAAATAAGAATCCTGGAAGAGAGCATTTCACGCCGAGTGCGTTCCGAAAAACTTTTAAAAATTTTGGACCTGACATGACAGTCAAGCTTTGACGTAAAGTGAAAAGGTTCGAGTGAGAGAGGAATTCATAACAGTAAAATGCAGGGTATTTAAAATGCACTTTCACTTGGCTATCTTTGGTTCCGTTGAGAAAGGCGTGCTATCGCATACCAACCGATTTCCTGCAGCATTTTGTAAATGAATTTGAACGTAGCAGCTATTTCTATTCTAGTTTTGTTTTTTTCCTGACTATATTTTACAATATTTTTACTTTTATTGTTTTCTTTGGACAATAAGTTAAGTATACCTTAGTTTAACCAGACCACTGAGCTGATTAACAGCTCTCCTAGGGCTGGCCCGAAGGATTAGACTTATTTTACGTGGCTAGGAACCAACTGGTTACCTAGCAACGGGACCTACAGCTTATTGTGGAATCCGAACCACATTATACCGAGAAATGAATTTCTATCACCAGAAATAAATTCCTCTAATTCTTCATTGGCCGGCCGGAGAATCGAACGCGGCCCTAGGAGAGTGCTAGCCGAGTACGATATCGACCCATCCAATGAGGATCTTCCTTGAACAATAAAAACACTGTATATTCATCAATACTATGTCTGAATGGAGGGGTTTTCTTTCTTGATTATTTACTGTGCGGTTATGAGTGGAAGAAAGGTAATGTAATGTTACAACGTCTCCCATAACGATAAAAAAAATTAAAAAAGAAAACAACGTTTCATCAAGCACGGCGTGACATCACTCATGTGACGTCATGGCAGCCTTGATTTTTCCAAGTGCGACCTCGGGGATTTGCGGCCAGGGGCATATTTCATGGTGCCTTCGGGAATCTGCTAGGTATCGCTCCACTGCTTTTTGTCCTCATTAATAATGTCCGCACTGATCCAAATTCATTTCCTGTTATCTTTGTAAAGCACCGGAAACTTGTATCATTTTTCACACTCCCAAAACCTGCATCCACATACCTTCTTTCGAAGACGACGTGGCCTTTACAAGGGTAGAGTTTTTGGGACCATTTTTCCAACGTCAGACTTGTCTGGTTTAGTTTTCAGGGAATTTTAGGAACTTGCTAATTATTATGAGTTTGCTAATGGTGGTTAGAATGCTTTTTGAGAAACAGGAAATTAATAGATTCATTATATAGGCTACATAAAAGGACATTTTTTTTTTTACAAATCTCTATAATATTAATAAGGCCATACCCACTGAGAAAAGTGTATGGGCGGTATAAGAAAGAAAACATAGCTGTAATTTGTCGTTATTGATACAAAATTGATTTAAATACTTAATTACACTGACTACAAATGTCAAAATTCAATCTGAAAGAAGATTACCGCTCAGGAATATACATATATATATATATATATATATATATATATATATATATATATATTATATATATATATATATATATATATATACCGATCACAGACACAAAAATATTAGTTAGGGAATTACATCAGAACCCACCGAGATCGTATCTATTGTTTTCGAACGAAATATTTTATCCCTGATTACGTGACAACAGATCTCAATGAAATAAAAGAGATTCCTATTCCATTTTATAATCATACGTCAGTGGAATAAGAAAAAGCAGGTTATCATCTCTGTTGAAATGACACCCACTTCAGACGACTCTTTGAAAACGAATATATTACAGAATTTCTCCAGGGAAATTTCGTGTCCGCCCACGAAGAAACTAGAAATAAACTTAACTCGGAATGACGGATGAAAAATAAAACTCTCTCAGATCTGAAAGAAGTCGTTAAAGACTGCGACCATTTTTCAGGCTTTGGAAAACCAGCCTCTTCATCATTTCTTCTTCCTCAGAGGCTTTCAAAAAGCCTTCCAATTTGGGTCACGTCTCGCCAGGGAACCCTCTCGTTTGGTCTCATGCAATCACCTAAGCCTTAATTAATATACTCCATTTGTCTTTAAAGGTTCGCGGAAAATGTTTATTCGCTTTTAAGCTGCAAATATTACTAAGCAAAACACACACACACAAGTATGTGTATATTATATATATATATATATATATATATATATATATATATATATATATATATATATATATATATATATATATATATATATATATATATATATATATATATATATATATGATAACCACTCTGGAGCGATTTACATCTCTCATAATCACAGGGGAAAATGGCTTAGAGATACAGCCGAAACCGATCAGGACCTACACCTAGTATTTAATTTTTTCTGTAGTTATGATATAAATACATATATATATATATATATATATATATATATATATATATATATACACAGTATATATATATATATATATATATATATATATATATATATACACACATATATACATCTTAATAGAACGTGACTAATTTGACGAGGGCCTGAGAGAATTCCCATTTGTCGATGGTCACGAAGGCTGAACATCGAAACCTCACTACGGTACCTGAGATATCAACTGAATTTTGAAACCAAATTTGAAACCTGACATATACTGTCTTATGTTGTCTCTGATGTGTGATCTTCGTGACAGACGTACTACTCCTCTTGGTTATGAAAGCAAAACAAACAGAAAGTATCTGGTCTACCTTGGGTTCTAAGTGTCACTTTAAATGCACCGCCATCTGCAAACGTGAATCAGCAGGAAAAATTCATTATTCTTATTTTGATAAGAAAGAAAAATCATTACTATTTAGAATACAGAGATTGAAATAATGTCAACGCACTTACGAGAGGCATCTGTTCATTTCCCTTCAGTTAATGTGAAATTTACTGAATAGAACTCCAACATAATTCTCTCATTGTCGGCTACTGAAATTGTAACTTAAGATGTCAAAACACTTTTGAGAGCGATTCCATGGCAATAACCGCTCTCAAAAGCGTCCTAACTTCTTAAGTTATAATTTGAATAGCCGACAATGAAAGAATTATGTTGGAATTCTATTTAGCAAATTTCACAAAGAATACAATAAGGACATTAGTCTTGTATTGTCATTTGAGCGACAGAGAACACACAGTTGTCCCAACTGTTTCCTGAAAACCCAGAAGATAATCGTCTTATTTTTATAATCAAACAAAACATTGGTAAAAGCAGTATCGCGGCTGGATTTTACCTATGAGAATTTAATATAACTAATATGAAAACATTTGTCGTAGAAAGACCTTTAGAGCATGAAAATACAAAAACAAGCTTAGGAATATTACACCATATCTTTCATCTCTTAAGGATGAGTTTTTCCTGCTGTTTGGAAACATCTCAAATAAAAGGTTCAAGCATTATTGCTTTTATGTTAGTGACAGTCAAAACAGCTTACGGTCAAAACAATTTATGTGAAGCTAAAGCGGATATTTTGTTAAGCCTTTTCATCCAAAGCTGTCAGAACGAAAAATAACAACAATGGACGTTTTTACCTACGACGGTTTCAAGAATTTCCTCAACCGGTCGAGCGATGATATTATTAACTTGGTATTAGCGACAATATTATCAATTATAAAATCAGATTTTACTTTCAGGTAGAAAATTAATTCCTAGTTCTATGCTTTTTACCATAAGAATCAAAAACTCACAGAGAATCTTTTTGTACACAAAGCAAAAGACTGTGTATAATTCATTTTACGTAAAATGTTGTAAACTTCTTTAAATAAGATACATTATATTGTATGCAATCACACTAATGGATTTTCGTCTTTTCCCAGACTTGTGATAAAGTCTAAATTGACAAACAGTATTTATATCACACACACACATTATATATATATATATATATATATATATATATATATATATATATATATATATATATATATATATATATATATATATATATATTTTTTTTTTTTTTTTTTTTTTTTTTTTTTTCAGGATAAGGACAAACCTGACGCCTGCACAGACATACGAAGTTGGAGAACATCTTGATCAATGTATCGGCCAAAATGCAAAGCTGAAAAACTATATGACCCAAATAAGACCAAAGTTAAATTTTACCCTTTTTTCAAAACTCCTCCATATGTCTAACTTCAATACCTTGGACTTTTACTAAAGTTTTAACCTGATCTTCTGACAGATTCTGCCAGTTGCTTCCTTCATATAAAAGCACACCGTAAAAGCTGACAGTTTTTCTGATATATCTAAAGGAATATTTTCATCAGCAGCTAGAGACGATGCGGAATAACGACACCCAAATAGGTTAGATCTATGGTTAGAATCCCAGTTTATAGCTCACTAAATCCCGACCGTTTATACAGATTTAACCGTTATATATTTCCATTACATCGGTTACGGTATGCATATCTGTTCGGAAACTCACTGTTCTCCAATTAATGTCAAAAGGGCATTCAGTGTGGCCGGCTGAACTGGGATAATACTGTGTGAGCCCCATTTATTTGACTAAAGTAACGAGAACAACAGCGTACGGCAGGATTATCATCAGTAGACGTTGCAATTCGTTAGATATTCGGACGATTTTATTGGTTTTGAAAGGTTTACAAGGCTATGTCACTATTTTAAAACTTAAAGATAAAAACAAGAAATCGGTCATTTACGTCACTTCATTCACTATCACCCTTTTCGGTGCTTGATGTGGACCACCTGTTACCTACTCAAGGGAAAATGTTACAATTATAGTCATTAATGATGCTGAATGTATAATACTTAATTCCTAATGGAAAAACTTCATATTTTCGAACATTCTTATCATTATCTTCCGGTGGCCTCGGTATAATTATTATAGCTGTATGAGCCGCGGTCCATGAAACTTTAACCACGGTCCGGTGGTGGCATGGCCTATATGGTTGCTAGATGCATGATTATGGCTAAGTTTAACCTTAAACAAAATAAAAACTACTGAGGCTAGAGGGTTACAATTTGTTATGTTTGATGATTGGAGGGTGGATGATCAACATAACAATTTGCAGCCCTCTACCCACCAAGTAGTTTTTAAGATCTCAGGGTAGACCAAAAAAATGCGGACAGAATAAAGTGCGGACGGACAGACAAAGCCGGCACAATAGTTTTCTTTTACAGAAAACTAATCGAAAACATAAAAGTAAAAACAGTATTAATGCCAGAAAAACAGATAAAACAGGTAGAAAATGGAAGCCCCCCAAAAAATGGTCATTGCAATGTCATCTTTCAATTTCTGAATCAACGGTGCGGCCCATGCAGAAAAATCGAACAGTACCAATATTAAAAAGTAGTTTCTGCTATTTTAGATCCCAATTAAAAGAAAAAAAAAGCTTCTACGAAAGAAAGAAATGGCGTACTTAATATGCAAAAATAAATATGAGTTAAACTATATGATGCAGTATTCTCTATCATTATTCCAATTCTCTGTGTGAAAATACAATCTTAACTCTGTACAACGAACAAAACAAATGTATATTTTGTTGAATGATTATTATAATGAACAGTGAAAAGCTATAATGTAATGCATATAACTTCTTTGCAGTACAGTTATACCGTTTTAATTACTATTATAATTCATCGCCCTCAAGGATAACGCCTGTGTATAAAGATGTCATCGGAGACTTGCATGGCCAAGTAATTTACACTTGTATAAAGGCTTCAATAATCTGACGATAATTGTGGCCTACGGAAAGGGTGGTACTTCGTCTCTTTAATGGCATTTGCAAATAGTTTTAGGGGATCATGACAAGATCTGTACCGTAAGGAAGTTTAGTTTGTGAAAACTCAGATACTAAATATGTTACTATAGTTAGTTAGAATGTCATATATATATATATATATATATATTATATATATATATATATATATATATATATATATATATATATATATATATATATATATATATATATATTTATATATATATATACATATACATATATACACACATACTGATATAGTTAGTCAGAATGTCATTTATATATATATATATATATATATATATATATATATATATATATATATATATATATATATACATACATATACATATACATATATATATATATATATATATATATATATATATATATATAATATAATATATACACACAAACACATATACACACACACACATATATATATATATATATATATATATATATATATATATATATATATATATATATATATATATATATATATATATATATATATAAAATATATACACACTGATACATATATATAAACATAAAGAGAGAGAGAGAGAGAGAGAGAGAGAGAGAGAGAGAGAGAGAGAGAGAGATTATTCCAACAATCATCATCAATTTTCAGACCGGACAACGCTGCCGCTTTCCACCTACTAGCAATCAACATCAAGAGGAAATTTTAATTAATTTCCTCAATCTCTGCATATGAAATCTCAGACGAGATTTTTACACGTACAGACGACAGAAAATGAAAGATGTTAATAACCGCTTTAATATATAGTAACGAGCTTCCTGTGAAACATATTTCCCCTCGCCTTGGAAACTTTCAAAACGGCCGTTTTAGTTATTTCAAGTCATATCCAAGTGTTATTTGACGTAAGAAAGCTGCTAATTACCCTGAAATCGTTCTCATCTTGGAATGATAATCTTAACAACAGAATCACTTGCTATGAAAGCGTCTGTCCGCATTGTCAATGTCTTCATTTTCCTCTTGCGTCATCAGAGGCAGGATTCGTAGCAAATGAAATCTGTTGTGATCGCTTCAAACGCCGGGCTGAATTAATGAGGCGCAAATCAACAGCCCTGATATACACGTTCTCTCTCTCTCAGTTTCATCGTCAGAGATATATCTAACAGAGCACAATATCACTTTAAAAACAATGTCGACCCCTATGGATAACTACTACTGTTTATTTAGGTCATGCTATTCTTGGATGACTCGTAGATACATCAATCCCCCGATATCAAGGACAGGGAAACTGCATTAGCTTACAACTGTCCTTCCGCACTTTTTCTGTCCGCCCTCAGATCTTAAAAACGACTGAGGCTAGAGGGCTGCAAATTGGTATGTTGATCATCCACCCACCAGTCATCAAACATACCAAATTGCAGTCCTCTAGCCTCTAGTTTTGATTTTATTTAAGGTTAAAGTTAGCTATGATCGTGAGTCTGGCACCGCTATAAGTGCCAACAACACATGCCACCACCGGGCCGTGGCTGAAAGGTTCATGGGCCGCGGCCGAGAGTTTCAAACAACATTATACGCTGTACAGAAAACTCGATTGCGCAGAAGAAACTTCGGCGCATTTTTACTTATTATTGTATCTACTGTAATAAACTTCAAAGATATCGTGAAATGGAAAGAAAATAAGTATTGTATTTCAACAGCATAGTAAAAGTATTTTTTCTTCGCGAGTCTTACTTGCATAACGATCCATTTGTTGACAGAAATGGCCTCATTTTATCAGGAAACTAGAATACCCTCCTAATTAATTAATTCCTGAATAAAAATGTAATTACTTAACGATTTAGTTATAATGTCTCTCTCTCGAATTAGAATACGTAAGAAAAAAATTGTAACAAAGTCTGCGGTGCACCAATTACCTCCTAATTACAGTATAATTAACAAATTAGATGAGGCGTAGCATTCGGACCTGTCTCTCTCTCTCTCTCTCTCTTCTGAATATTCATCACGAAGCAGTAACGGTAACGATATGAATAAAATATAAATATAAATATAATATAAAAATAAATACATATAAATATAAAAATAAGTATAAATATAAATATAAATATAAATAAATATAAATAAAATATTATTATAAATAAAATATAAATAAATATAAATGTAGATATAAATAAAATATTATAAATAAAATAAAGTAAATATAAATGTAAATATAAACAAATACAAATAAAATATAAATATAAATAAATATAAATAAAATATAAACAAAAGCTGTAGTTGCATCTATCTTACCACAGGCTTCCTCCACAGTATTCCCCTTTATATCGCCCCCTAAATCCATCGGATAAAGCTCCAATATAATATTTCTCACTAAAAGAACAATTCCTTTTTTTATATATTTAAACTTACCGCAATATTTTTTTTTCAGAACCCCGTGGTAATATATCTTCCATTCACAGTAAGTCATCTGGGTCATATTTTTTAGTATAATCTAATGATTGGTAATCATGTAAGTGCTTAATTTTTTCTATTAGATACTTCTGCCTATTTTCCTAATCCACTGATGAAAGTACCAGTTAATTGCATTACTGGATTTGTGGTACTGAGATACTCTATTGAAAAATATCTTCTCATCATTCATAACCAAAGAACGAGGTAGCGTGTATCAACTGTAAATAGATCACATTTACTAGCTTCATAATCAACCAAATTTCAAAAACAAATTTTTACTCTCTCTCTCTCTCTATATATATACATATATACATATATATACACATATACATATATATATATTATATATGTATATATATATATATATATATATATATATATATATATATATATATATATATTTACGCACAAACACACTCACATATATACATAAATATATATATATATATATATATATATATATATATATATATATATATATATATATATATATATATATATATATATATATATATATATATATTAAATATGTATACATTTAGTCCATATCTTTCCTCTTAAATAACTTGCATTGGGGGTATCTGCCACGGTGCCGCCAGCATGCGTGCATATATCAAATGTTTAAGGCATATGTGCAGATCTAAGCTACATCCTCCAGTGGAGGGAATTCCCAAGCGAACGCGGACCAGAGATCGTTCCCCAAACGCAGGACACACCCCGTCCCTTGAGTGGGCGCAACAGCTCCCAGCCAAATCAAGGTAACGTCCTTTCCTAAATCCCTGACGCCCCACAGGGCCAACAGGAGCCACGAAAAGGCAACTGGCGACGGAAACCTGCATGTGTTTGGTCATATGATATAAGATACCACATGTAATTCAATTACACATATATTTTATATATACATATATATATATAATATACATATATACATATATATAATATATACATATACATACAAAAACACCCACACACACATATACATATGCAGTTTATACACAATTATAATAACAAGAATGATCAAAAACGCTGTCATACATAATCACTTTTTTGAACACTAATTTTAAGCATGAATTTATAAATTTTATAGAATCAAAAAAAATTTTATACAAATACTATGCATACTTGGTAATCTGAATACGCATTTAAATACATATTTACAATCCTACGTTTCTTTCCGTACATGCACGTTGTACTTAGCTAAACCTTCGAGCCTAAGAAGTGGTTCATCCTTTAATCCTTTCGACCAACCACAACTCAGGTCTCAAAATCACTGATGTATTTTCTATCCACACGATGAAACAAGTAAGTTTTTAAGAACAAGAGCCCGTGTTGGTGTAAGTCTGACTGTCAGCAGTGGTTCTTAACCTTTTTCAATGTATGCACCCTTTTCAAGTCAGCAGTCAGCTCTCGCATCCCCTGAACTGCCGAAATAAAAAAAAAAAAACTAAAATACAAAGTTGATATGATGTGTATTCATAACAAAACCACATTTTTTTAATACTCAGGTCTGTTGCAACGTTGCCACTTCATTGGGAAATTAGATGTAGGTTTATCCTATAGCTCAGAGCACTGCTGTAGCAATAATATTAATAAAATAATAATAATAATAATAATAATAATAATAATAATAATAATAATAATAATAACAATTATTATTATTATTATTATTATTATTTATTTTATTTTAATTTTTTGCAGAAAAAATATGTGTATATAAACAAGAAAAACGACTGTAATTTGATAATCACTCGAAAATTCCTTAGAGTTGCGAAGTAACTGCAACAAAATACAATAAATGGACGAAGGAGTCTGCATACTTTTCACCAAAAACTTATTCATGCGAATCGGATGTCTGTGTCAGTTTTGTCACAAATTTCAGGACATAAGGTCGAAATACACATGCAAACGCATTTGTAATGACCACAATAACCTCTTAACTTCTATCATACTTTTTGGATACCCTTGTAACTACAAAGCCTATGATCCACATGAAGAAACAACCGAAAGAACTGGCGCCCGTGACAGGATTCGAACCCGCGCCCGACATATATAAACGAGGTTACCCTTAACCAATGAGCAGATGTAGGGGAATGGGAGTCATGAGGTTATGCGAACTCGTGCAACTGGGTGTTATGAGATGATATGAACATGCAGGGAAAATGGGAGAACGGCTGTTAGATTTAAGGTGGTTTAGTTAAACACTCATAAACAGTGAGGGAACTGACATACTGTCGGCTCCTCTTTCAATCAAATCATTGACTTTTAGGTGAGCTAATTACATCCATACACATACACACATATATGTGTGTGTGTGTGTATGTGTGAGTGTGTGTGTATGTGTGAGTGTGTGTGTATGTTTGTATGTATATTTGCATTAAGCTGCAAATGTCGTTTAATATCCAATTATCTCTACCTCGGAAATAATATCTGTACATACAGTATATGTGTGAACCGAAGGGGAATTATAGTTGATAAGAAGTTTGTCGTCTCGTGGGCTCGAACCACCCCTTCGGTTTACACACACACACACACACAAACACACACACACACACACACACACACATACACATATATATATATATATATATTATATATATATATATATATATATATATATATATATATATATATATATATATATATATATATATATATGTATATACAAACATATACAATTTCCGAGGTAGAGCGAACTGGATATTGAACGACATTTGTAGCTTAATGCTTGTATATAAATCACGGTGATGTGATAAAAATTGTCATATATGTATGTATGTATGTATACAACCATATATCATTTCGCTATTAAAAGGAATCCCGAGAGAGCAATCCAATGAAATTGTTGTCTTAGAAATTCAGCTATAAACATGAAAAAGGGGAGAAAAATGACAGGTCCGCGGCCCTTCCAGGAACCCTTTGTATTGCCTGACAGACGAGGCCTGGCAGGGCTGCCGCAGAATGATAAAATGCGAAGATTTGGGAGGAAACTTCAGGATGGAATATCGCTCAGTGACACCTGAGCCCCCTTTCATGGAAGGCATAAAATGATGAGCATCTGAAGATTGCATTCGGATATTTTCTCTGGCTCTATTCAACGACGAGAGGCGATGGTTTCCACTTCAGAGGTTTTTTTTTTATTGACGAGGAAGAGGTTTTTCACTTAGCAAGCCTCTTTCTTCTGTATTCCTTACTTTTTACTCCGACGCTCTTATACTCGTACCGCATCGTGACCCGAGAGAAAATATTTGCAAAATTCTGAATAACATTAAAAATAGTTATACGCAGCTAACAATTTTACCACTTGAGGCTTGATACTTGCTAAGCTATTAATAGGAATTATTGCACTTTGATTTAAGAAGCGAATGAAATATTAAGAAGGGAAAAGACGGACAGAAGTGGGATAACCAAAACGCAAACAATCGGGTTGGAGATGTAAGTTCCAAAGCCGCTAATCCAGCCGAAACTACAGAGAAATATAATAGAAGGATTATGAAATTACATAGAGAAATACTGCAGTATTTGACAAGGAAATTTGTAATGGAACTGAATACCCTCGCTCCCCTTACATAATATGCACTTCGAACACTTGACTCTAGGCGTTACACCAACAGTCCTGCAGGAAGTACCGGAACGACAACACGACAAAGAAAGATTTGAAGATATATTGTCGTGTTATTGACTCGAGGGTGTCATGATGCAGGCTGCTTAATAATTTTGTTACAGTGCAAAAAAAAAAAAAAAAAAAAATAACTGTCGAAATTGAGATATGCCGCCTGTTGTGCTCGTGAAACACCTAATACACAAACTACTGCAGTTTCAGAATGATTCTTCAATGCTTTCCACGAGTATTTAGGGGGTCCCATATGCAGTATCTGCAAAATCAGTAGTGAGACAAGGGAGAATGTGAAGGATATTATCTTTAAAGCACGTCTGTTGTGTCTTGACGGACAGACAGCCTTTTGTCTTACAGTGTGAATCGGGCGTACCGTCTACCCCGAGAGCAGAACCCCGCCGGCGATCATGCGTGAGTTTTCCTGCCTCTGGCTTGGTAACCGAACCCAATCTTAGGAATGAACTGTCTGTTAACAGTTTTACGATGCATATAGTGGACTCTACTTAATTTTTGAGAACGCACATTTCATTTGCTTTTGTTCCAGAAATGGGAAAGTGGCACGCATTCTCAATTTCTTTCTGCTCCTTAAATAGGACAGAACGAACCATTCTTGCCCTTCCAGAGTTTCCCAGAGCACGAAATCAGGCAGGCTTTGGGTTTTCTTGTTCTGCTCATTCGAGGAAGCAGCCTACCCGGCGGTAATCCTCGGGGGATTGTTCGTTTCTCAGGCTTTCATCGAACCTCCTTGGTCTGAGTCTCAAGGGATGACTGCGCCGTATGTGGGTAGGATGAATTAAAACCTTACTGGCTTTTACCGGCATGAATGCCACTGCAATATGTAAATAAAAATGATTAACGATTTCACTGTCATATTCCATGACATCTGTTTCCCGTTAACTAGTTTCTGCTTTTGTTAATCAAAGATTACGATATTGCAACAAACAGCAGTGGCTTCCGGCTTAATAATTTTGGTACAGTGCAAAATAAAACTGTCGAAATTGAGACATGCCACCTATTGGGATCGTGAAAAAATAAATACACAAGATACTGCAGTTTCTGAATGATTTTTAAGTGCTTTATTTAGGGGTCCCATTTGCAGCATCTGCAAAATTAGTAGTAAGGCAAGGGAAAACTGCAGCATCTACCATTTTTCTCAATTTTGTATTTTAGCAGATACTGCAGTTTTCCATTTTAGGGAAATATATATATATATATATATATATATATAATATATATATATATATATATATATATATATAATATATATATATATATATATATATATATATATATATATATATATATATATATATATATATATATATATATATATATATATATATATATATATATAGCCCTAAAGTGTAAGACTGCAGTATCTGCAAAAATACATAACTGAGAAAAATGGTAGACACTGCAGTTTTCCCTTGCCTTACTACTAATTTTGCAGATACTTTAAATGGGACCCTCTAAATACTCGTGGAAAGCAATGAAGAATCATTCCGAAAGTGCAGTAACTTGTGTATTAGTGTTTCACGATCCCAATAGGTGGCATATATTTATACATACATACATACATACATACATACATACATACATACATACATACATATATATATATATATATATATATATATATATATATATATATATATATAGAGTGTGTGTGTATATATATATATATATATATATATATATATATATATATATATATATATATATATATATAGAGTGTGTGTGTATATATATATATATATATATAATATATATATATATATATATATATATATATATATATATATATATATATATATATATATATATATTCTAAAGTTACGTGAATAGTTAATGAATATCGAAAACACTGTTTACGGCGATTATTGAATATTCTATGAATGACTAACAGATCTGATGTTCGGCAAAACAGTGTTTATTGGTTTTTCAGTTGTTGAAGCATGGAGTGAATGCTCACTTTATCACAACGCGTGAATGCAAAACTTAAAAACAGTTAACATCTGTTACGGTACACAAATTTTGTGACAACACTGTATATACGGTAACCCAATCACCGTTTCTCTGTCAATTTGATTTTTAATTGATAAAAAAATATATAGTTCATTTCTATTAAGCCACGCAATACCTTTGTAACCACATTTTGCATGTATAATAACACTGTTACTGTTTCTCTCTTAATTAACTTTTCTTTTTTAATTAGTACAAAAACACAGCGCTGACGTTTGCTAAATGAACTGTAAAAGTTACACGGCAGTTTGCATTAAGCTTTTCATCACCCAGTGAAAATTGGGCGTGCTGGTTTATGAAGTAAATTTATTTTTCATACATATTACGTTTTTCATGTCCCACCTCTTTTTCTGCTCTATTTCGCACACAAACATTTATTTTCTCTCCTTTTCTAATCTGTTTTGAATATCATTTCCATCCCAATAATAGATTACAATCACTGTTGCACATGTCACCATTTGTAAGGATGCGACTTATTTTACGTGGCTAAGAACCAATTGGTTACCTAGCAACGGGACTTACAGCTCATTGTGGGATCCGAACCACATTATAGCGAGAAATGAATTTCTATCACCAGAAATAAATTCCTCTAATTCTTCATTGGCCGGCCGGAGACTCGAACTCGGGCCTAGCAGAGTGCTAGCCGAGAACTCTACCGACTCGTCCAACGAGAGAACTATCACCGTTTGTGAATAATAAACCATTCCAATAATAGATTAGAATATCTATGGTGCATCAATATACTGTGACTGGAAATAATGAGTAAAAAGCCACAATAATGTATATGAGAGATTGTATTCAACACCTTTTTTGTATTTTGGAAA
>JANJGK010000012.1:10341584-10352368 GCA_039081455.1 Macrobrachium rosenbergii
TTTATGAGGAGAATACAGAGCAGTGCACAGAGAAAGCAGACGGAAAACAGAAAATACTTAGCAATAAACAGTAAAACAAAAATAGTTACAATGAAACTATTTAAAAAAAAATGTTTGATTCACGAGGAGAAAAAAAAAATGTAATATTTGAACACTCACGAAAACCGAGGCAGAGGCCGGATTCTGAAAAAAGAGAAAAAATTAGAGATTATTATTGACAATGAAGTAAACTTTGATCGCTGTCATTAACATAGGTCATTACAGTATACCCACATTGGAAATGCTTCTCTCTCTCTCTCTAAATGCCATTTACCACAAGAGTAGTCTCCGCATTCCTTTCCAAAACGTGGGTTGGCAACAGAAGGCCCAAACAAAGGAGGACGGTATCATGTAAGCCAAGGACAACCGGCTTTGTCTGTCCGTCCGCACTTTTTCTGTCCGCCCTCAGATCTTGAAGACTACTAAGGCTAGAGGGCTGCAAATTGATATGTTGATCATCCACCCTCCAACCACCAACCATACCAGATTTCAGCCCTCTAGCCTCAGTAGTTTTTATTTTATTTACGGTAAAGTTTAACCATGCATCCTGCGTCTGGCACCGGTAGAGGTGTGAGCACTGCCCGATCGTGGTTGATAGTTTCATACTGCAGCACATCGAGAGTTTCATACAGCAATATACGCTGTACAGAAAACTCGACTGCACCGAGGAAACTTCGGCGCATTTTTTTTTTTACTTCTTTTAAAATTAGGCTAAAAATACTTTAAGAACAACTCCAGACCCTTCTTTTTCCTCTGTTCATGCGTCCTCTCCTTCGGTGTTCATGAAGAAGTTCGTACTGGGAGACGCAGAAGGCAGGACGGAAGGATCCACCGCGACTTTTGCATCAACATGCACAACGTTTACAAATTCGTCGCAAAGGTCACACTCTTCTTTTATCCTTCAGGATATTCGTGGGTCTTAACAAGTTGGGAGGCCTTCGAAAATTTGCCTACCATCTGTAGTTTACGTGTATGATTTTTCTAAAATTTTTATGTCACCTAATTCACCTTTAAACGCCTAAATTAATTTGTTTCTTTACCGACGATTCCATGACGACGATATTAATTTGAATGTTCAAATGGCCTTTACTTCCTTAAACTACCGTTCAATGTGACGAAATGCTATTTCACATGGCAAAGCAGAAGTATAAGAAAATAAATTCAATATATTCTAATGTATAGATAAAAGATAAAACTATGGCGTCGTGTTGAGCGACAATGGGTCACAGTGAGACCCAAAAGTCCAAACAAGCAATACAACGCAGGGGATCCGGAATTCTGGATAACGCCTTCTTCTTATGAAAAAAACAACAATGTCATGTACTAACAGAGACGGAAAAACATGCAAAATCTTAGCGCTATTTCCCCGTTGACTGACCAAAGGTTTTATTATTCCTTGAAAGGCAGCCATTAGCTAGTCGACTCTCCAAGATCTGGCGAGCAAACGAGTGCTATTTGGGTAGAAAAGTTCACGCAATATTTTTGAGAACCAGCCTAGCGTTGGCATATTTATTTACGATAATTATTTAGAAGGAGGTTGCTGGTAAATTGAACCCTTTAGTGGGGGCTACCGTTGGGTGGACTTGAGTATTCTTATAATATGCCTTTATTTTACATTTTGGTATTTATTTTGATAAATTATTCTCGCTTTCTTTCTTTCACTTTACTTGTGCACAAACACACAAAAACGTACAGATGCACACACACATATAATGTATATGTATGTATGTATGTATGTACGTATGTATGTATGTGTGCGTGTTGTAAATTGAATACATTATTGGTTAAGTAATCTCTTAGTGAAACCCTGTGAAAAGAAAGGTGAATGTTTATCTTTTACAATACGAGTGAAGATGAAGAAAAAAAAAAACACCAAGTATATGAGGTAGAGCGGGATGGCAGTCTCGAGGTACATTTACCAATATACTGATGACACTACGAAAACGAGGTCAAAATTTATTGCTGACCAGCCGTGGCTTGATGTTATTTGTCGACAGTTCGCTAGTTTCCGGTGTTATGGTTTTGGTAAAGGAGCGTAACATTTTTTGAGTCAAAGCATTGGTAAAACTTCTTTTCCCGACAATGCACAAGTGGATATGCAGTGTCAAAAGGGGAAGCTTTTCCTGACAAAGTTAAAGTTCAAGCGGATATGCAGTGTCAAAAGGGGAAGCTTTTCCTGACAAAGTTAAAGTTCAAGTGGATATGCAGTGTCAAAAGGGGAAGCTTTTCCTGACAAAGTTAAAGTACAAGTGGATATGCAGTGTCAAAAGGGGAAGCTTTTCCTGACAAAGTTAAAGTACAAGTGGATATGCAGTGTCTAAAGGGGAAGCTTTTCCTGACAAAGTTAAAGTTCAAGTGGATATGCAGTGTCAAAAGGAGAAGCTTTTCCTGACAAAGTTAAAGTTCAAGCGGATATGCAGTGTCAAAAGGGGAAGCTTTTCCTGACAAAGTTAAAGTTCGAGCGGATATGCAGTGTCAAAAGGAGAAGCTTTTCCTGGCAAAGTTAAAGTTCAAGTGGATATGCAGTGTCAAAAGGGGAAGCTTTTCCTGACAAAGTTAAAGTACAAGTGGATATGCAGTGTCAAAAGGGGAAGCTTTTCCTGACAAAGTTAAAGTACAAGTGGATATGCAGTGTCAAAAGGGGAAGCTTTTCCTGACAAAGTTAAAGCACAAGTGGATATTCAGTGTCAAAAGGGGAAGCTTTTCCTGACAAAGTTAAAGTTCAAGTGGATATGCAGTGTCAAGAGGAGAAGCTTTTCCTGACAAAGTTAAAGTTCAAGCGGATATGCAGTGTCAAAAGGGGAAGCTTTTGCTGACAAAGTTAAAGTGTAAGTGGATATGCAGTGTCAAAAGGGGGAAGAAAGTGGTGGTGGAACAGAGAGGCTTAAAGTTCTGTTAGGCGGAGTCTAGGGCTTTTAGGAACCGGAAGGCGTGGCATGTGAAAGGTACCGAGGAACGCCGTAGAGAAGAGAGGGGAAGCTAAGAAGGTACTGGTCATAGCCACTGGAGGAGCCACTGGAGGAGCTGAATAGTAGGGTATGTGGTAAGGGTAAGTATGAAAGAAGGAGTGAAGAGTTAAAGTGAAAGTTAAGTATATCTTAGTTTAACCAGACCACTGAGCTGGTTAACAGCTCTCCTAGGGCTGGCCCGAAGGATTAGACTTATTTTACGTGGCTAGAAGCAACTGGTCACCTAGCAACGGGACCTACAGCTTATTGTGGAATCCGAACCACATTAGGACGAGAAATGAATTTCTGTCACCAGAAATAAATTCCTCTAATTCTTCATTGGCCGGTCGGAGAGTCGAACGCTGGGACAACAGCGTGCCAGCCGAAAGGTCTACCCACCCCTCCAATGAAGAACTAGGAGGACTCGGGTGGAACCTATTAGGGGTAGAAGGTCAAGAGGGATGTAAGTAATTAGACGGTGGGGTGAAATGAGGGACGACTGGGAGAAGAAGGGTTTAATGGAGGAAGAAACTTTCGACAGATATAACTGAAGAAAACGCATTAGGGTAACATGCCCCCTACCTTAGGGATAATGGTGCTGAAGAAGAAGAAGAAGAAGAAGAAGAAGAAGAAGAAGAAGAAGAAGAAGAGGTTTTATCATGATCAAGTTCATAAAGAGGGGACATATCTTGCTCAACACCATTTGAATACAGCCATGCGCTTTCATTGAATGAAAACAGTAATTACAGTTGATGGATAATGATTAGTCCTTTGGATTATGTCAAGAAGAGTAATATGAGATCTTAGCTTCATTTCACAGTAGTCTCTCTCTCTCTCTCTCTCTCTCTCTCTCTCTCTCTCTCTCTCTCTCTCTCTCTCTCTCTCCGCGAGTGCGTGGTTAACATGAAACAAGAAATTTACCAATACTAAGGTAAATTCATAATTATAGACGCAAAATGACTGGATCGCAATAAAAACAAAATGATCTAAATCAGCCGAAGCATCCGAAAGTACCACCTGTTCAAAATAACAACAAAAAACTAATTTTCTTCCTTTCCCTCTTTCCGAGAAATTCCTCCGAAGGTTATTCCAATTCGCTTTTGTTATTTCAGTTTATTTTACCATAGTTCCAGCACAGCAGGCTGTGAAGAGGAAGGTCACTCTATACAGCAAGGAAAAAGTGACGTGAATTGAATGGAATATAGAGTTTAGGCCAAAGCCCAAGCGCTGGGACCTATGAGGTCATTCAGCGCTGAAACGGAAACTGACAGTAAGAAGGTCTGAAAGGTGTAACAGGAGGAAAACCTCCTAGTTGCACTATGAATCACTTGTTAGGAGAGGGTGGAAAGTAAGACAGAAGAAAGAGAATATGAAAGAAGGTACAGTAAAAGGAACGAAAGGAGTTGCAGCTAGGGGCCGAAGGCACACTGCAAAGAACCTTAAGTAATGTCTACAGTGCACCGCATGACTTGCACTGACGGCGCTACCCCCCTAAGGGGTGTTGACTTCAATGCAGCCACACTCATGGGGAGTGTTCTGTACAAGGGGCATTACCACGTAAAGAATATTAAACTTCTTCCTATATTTACAAAATAATTTTTTTATCTAATAAAAATACTTGGGTCATATCATTTTGCATAAACTATTACATTACCATTTATCACAATCGTTATGAGGTAAATTCCATGAATTTACCTTATAACGCTTTTTTTTCCTGTTATCAACACTCAAATTGAGAATGAGGACAGGAAATCATTACGGATAACCACTGAATCTCATTCGCTGACCCATTCAACAGAAAATTGTTCTCGTGGTACATCAATTAAAAGTTACGTGATGTTCTCAACATATTGCAAGGAGTAAAGTGAAATGTAAAGAAAACATCAAGTTGCGTCTAAACATAAGGGTGAAATACTTTTATTGTGGAAAGATGAAGCAGGGAGTTCTGTAAAGAATCTAAATAACAGTGTACCACTCGCTTGTATTTAGTTAGCTTTGGGATCTCATAATATTATATATTATTGTCCGTTTTGAAATATTTCCTTCTAGAACATAAACTTCTCCCTCTTCCCCCTAACACCAACCCCTCTCTCTCTCTTTCTCTCTCTCTCTCTCTCTCTCTCTCTCTCTCTCAGCTAGCACTCTGCTGGCCCCACGTTCGATTCTCCGACCGGCCAATGAAGAATTAGAGGAATTTATTTCTTGTGACAGAAATTCAATTCTCGTTACAATGTGGTTCGGATTCCACAATAAACTGTAGGTCCCGTTGCTAGGTAACCCATTGGTTCATAGCCTCGTAAAATAAACCTAATCCTTCGGGCCAGCCCTAGGAGAGCTGTCAATCAGCTCAGTGGTCTGGTTAAACTAAGGTATACTTAACTTTCTCTCAAAGTTTATTACTCAAATATACCAACAATACCTAATCACTTACAAGTAGATCTTGTCGTTGTAGCAGTAAACCAGGGAAATATATCAGAGCATAAAACTGAGGATTTGTTTCTGAAGCACCAGTAAAGGACGGGAAATTTCCTCTGCCTTTGTAGGTGTTAAAGAATTTCTTTTTTCTGGCACAACACTGAGATGGAACTTTGCATATTTAAAGCCTAGATATTAAATTCCGTTGTCGTGAAATACATTTTTCAGAGTCTACGTTTTTCAGAGAGAGCTGTCATTGTACACTAGTGTCAGAGGGAATTCATTAAACCTGTTTGTTCCATTAGTGTTTTCTGAGTACTTTTCCTTGTACAACAAAATGCAAATAAAATGAAAGTTACTTTTAATGTCAGATGTCACTTATTTTCTCGACAGAGAACAATATAACTGATATATTCATTTAAATCGGGGTGGAAAAAAAATTAAATTTATTTCAAGGCTTCATATGAACATTTTTATCTCTGCACCAGTGTTGTTTTACTATGCAAGGTATGAGTTCCCAAAGGTACAGTGAACCGATTTTTGTACCAGAATCACTAGCGCCACTACACCTGCGTGAGAATGATATATGATACTTTAATGGTTTTCGAGATAAATTTATTATTCAAAAATTCTGAATATTAAATCGCTTTAGAGAAATTTTTTGTAATAGGAAGACTTTTCAGGTTTTCAGAGTATTGTAATACTATAAATACCTCGTACATTATATTATACCCATAGGATATTTATCTGTGCAATCGCTCTGTTTTTCAACGGTGTTAAAATAAAAAAAAATTTAAAGGAAAATACGGGTTTCTATCTTTCGAATTTAATTTTTCTCTTTTGTGGAAAAGAATTATCAATCACTGGAAGAGATGTACCTAAGAAGCGTTAATGTAAAATATCTATGATTCTGAATTTTTTTTTCAATAACAAAGTTACAAAAAAAAAAAAAAAAAACGACGGTACTGTTTATGGCTGATTTTACCCTAAACAGATTTTATCTTAATATTAAGATACCTCGAATTGTATTTAATTGATAGACTGTTCACACAAAACGATGTGTATTTCCATTCACTTTTTTTTAATCAACTTTTTTCATAGAAATCCAAAATTACCGTCGAAACTTGGAACGCGAGAGAGAGAGAGAGAGAGAGAGAGAGAGAGAGAGAGAGAGAGAGAGAGAGAGAGAGAGAGAGAGAGAGAGAGAGAGTAGAGTACAATGTATCGTACTATACTGCTTGCCTTACAGCTGAAATACACATTAGCGAATGTCCTTGTAATTCAGGAAATACGTCCTGTTCCTAATACACATTCATAATGGTTTTGACTCTCACTCTCACTCTCTCTCTCTCTCTCTCTCTCTCTCTCTCTCTCTCTCTCTCTCTCTCTCTCTCTCCAGAAATAATATATATATATATATAGCACATATATATATATATACTCTCTCTCTCTCTCTCTCTCTCTCCAGAAATAAAATATATGTACATATGTAACATGTATTTTTTTCCGACGAGTTTTTCGGGTTCCTGTCTGCAGCGATTATTCTGTCGTGAAACATCATCCGTACGAAAGATGTTTTCATGTTAAATGTAACACTGGCAATCTTCTTAGACCGCGAGAGTTAATGTAATCAGCTCTCGAAATCTAATGAATGCCCCAAGAGGTTTCATGTAATGTATGGAGATTTAATCATGAAAAGACGAAATTTCCTTCTTTTTCATGATTCCTTTCTTTGCGACGCACTATTCCGGAAGAACAGGAAGTCTCGGATTTATATGACATAGACGGAGGCCTGAAAAGGTATAGAAATATATATACATACATATATATATATATATATATATATATATATATATATATATAATATAATATAATATATATATATATATATATATATATATATAATATTTACATATATATATGTGTGTATATATATATATATATATATATATATATATATATATATATATATATATATATTATTCTCAAAGTTACTACTGTTATTACCATTATTATGAATAGTATTTTTTACTATTTCTTCAGCAACTGTGCGGATATTGCCGATTATCATTTTCATAATTTTTATCTCGTGTATCTAGATTATGTGTATCGTACTGCCTCTACTATGTATACTCCATGTATATGGCCCTGAGCCGAAATAAAGAATATTGTAAAACAAATTAAATCCTCCTCCTAAAGGAACGAGTTTTCGTGACCAGCAACCATCAGGCAAAGTCATTATCTCTTCCCTGAAGGAAAAAAAAAAAAAATACGTGCTGGACAAATGATATTTCTCTCGGTTCCGTCATGCACGGAAAGTTTGTGAATCGCCCATCTGATTTTGGTAGGGGGCTACCTGCACTGAACGGCGATTGCTTTGTAATAAATATTGTAAGAGTTTCGCTACCACGTAATCTCACTCTTGAGTCCATTATGTCCTGATGCAAAGATTCAAATATAATAATTTATCTTTTATAAAATGTTAATGAATAATGCTATAATCATAATTAAAATGAATACTCGCAGTATCCTGAAGTAACACCAGTTCAAAACAGATATAACAAAACTATCCCAACGATTTTAAAACAATTTTCTATGTGTCCACCAAAAAATATTTTTGGTGAAACATATCTCGCTTCATAAGTAAGGAAAAACATCCTTATGCTCAAGTTCATAAAGTTGAAATTGCTTTGCATTTGTCTATATTTATAGATATAATGACCCCAGAATGGAAAAGATCTATTACCGCGGTTTAATTAACTATCATGAGCAGTAATGATCAAAGGAAGAACAATAACTGAATTCCATAACCTATGAGGCACCGTTGGATTGAACTGAATATGGAATTTTGGCCAAAGGCCAAGCACTGGGACCTATGAGGTCGTTCAGCGCTGAAACGGAATTTGACAGGAAAAGGTTTGCAAGGTGTTCAAGGTGTAACAGGAGGAAAACCTCGTAGTTGCACTATGAATCAATTGTTAGGAGAGGCTGGAAAGTAAGAGGGAAGAAAGAGAATATGAAAGGAGGTACAATTAAAGGAACGAAAGGGTTTGCACGCCGCAAAGAACCTCAAGTTATGCCCACAGTGCACCGCATGAGGTGCACTGACGGCGCTACCCCCTACGGGGGACTGAAGCACTGTTGAGTTCATCTCAACATCTCATTCTTTAACAAAAACTTAATAATAGCGTTGTCTGTTTCCAGGATTGTCCTCACGGCTAAGCTTTAGAAGTTATATTCAAACATGTAACGAAACATTACAACAATATTAGCTTATATTAATTATCGAGGTTGTATATTATATTATACCGAGGGGCAACCTGAAAAATTCTACTGGTAATGCAAATGGTGTTGGTGTTTACGCTGGAGAGTAAAAAAAAAAAAAGAAAAGAAAATCCCCCCTGGTGTGGGTGTATGTGAGCCTGGTACCAAACGTGTTGACATGCTACAGTTCATGTTGGAATCGTTCCCTGCAAAAGCTGTTCTTTAACATTTAAAACAGACACTCTTCCCCTTTTCTCATTCTCTCTCACGCAAAACACACAAATAGATATACATATACATACATATATATATATATATATATATATATATATATATATATATATATATATATATATATATATATATAAATGTATGTATGTATGTATGTATAACCGATTCACGAAAATATGGAACGTGATGAATACATAAATAAAGGCAATGCCACAAAGGAAAGAGAAACGCCGCCGTTTCTCTTTCCTTCCTGGCATTGCTATTTATTTATTTATATGTATATATTATATATATTATATTATATATATATATATATATATATATATATTATATATATATATATATATATATATATACTATATATATATATATGCGCTTGTGCGTGTGTATAAACACATCGCCAACGAAAACCATATAATGAAAAAAAGTAACAAACGCACAAAATCTATTTCTGTTTTGAAATAGCCGTATAAATGATCCGAAATTTCCAGTCTTTGCACTACAGCACTACACAAGACACGAGTCCCCACTGAAATTCATTATTCAAAGGCTGAACATTAAATTCCTGTGTGGCAAAATACACTACGTACGTTCGATGATGATGTTTTGCGAGAAAACAGTTGTGCTACACCAGTGTCAAAGGAATTAGTCATGTTGGTTTGTTTCATTCACTATTCCCCTGGGCGTCGGGCATTTGATGCATAAATCATGCCATTTGCTTTGGAAGCTGAACGAATCGTACATTTTGGACAGGGAGCGGTATATTATATGAAAATGCGCTTTTGTGAACTTCGGTGCACTAAACAGGTGAAAAACTGATTATTCCCTGACTGATACAGCTATGTTTCGCAGTAAGTCAGTAGAATAGTATTAGTTCATTTGATTTTCATACAGGCAACGTGCACACACACACACACTATATTATATATATATATATATATATATATATATATATATATATATATATATATATATATATATATATACTATGTAGATATATATAGTATGTATGTATATATAAATATATTATATATATATATATATATACAATATACATATATATATATATATATATATATATATATATATAGTACAAATATAATAATTATATATATAAATATATATATATATATATATAATATATATATATATGTGTGTGTGTGTGTGTGTGTGTGTGTGTGTGTGTGTGTGGATGTGTATGTAGGTGAAGTTTGGATGTTAAATGCGGTATAAAAGAGGAAAAGGAGGATGTAGAGAGTAACCATTTGCATAATACACGTGGCATGACAGAAATGTTCATTAGTGAGAAATATGTAAATAATTAGAATCGTTGCAAAGGTTAGCGTCATCCTGCAAGAATGAGGACACGAAGGAGCAGAAGACGACCTAGGGATCTCAAATAGATGGGTAAGAGAAGTACAGGAGAAGAAGAAGAGGCTAAAAATTAAGGAAACGAGAGAGAGTGGGTGCAAGGTGTAGGTGAAAGACCCAGTATGTGCTGAGGGCTCAATGTTCTGCTGATGAGACTTCTGTGGACATGTCCGAAACGGTTATATTACGGAAGGATCTGCACACGGTGTTCATCCACGATCCAACAGTTAAAGTACTAACAGTTGAAGTACTAATGTGGCAGTGAACACAATCAAGTCTTTTTTTTTGTGTGGGGGACGCGGAGTAATTCCTTATTATCATTGTTGAAGTCAGGAGGTGATGGAAAAAGAAAATGCTTTTTACAGGATGGAGGTTCTGAGTGCTGAACAGGTGTCAGAAATGTCAGGAGGAGAGAATTTTTTACAATAATAAACGAGAAATAAACTTTTCCTTTGTATATGAGAAAATCAGTGGGGATTACTAATTATGTAGAATTGGAATGATGTTATAGTCGGG
>JANJGK010000012.1:10352468-10374968 GCA_039081455.1 Macrobrachium rosenbergii
TCCCATTTTACGAGAGGAAAAAAAATAGTATGAGTCAAGAGGCCGCTGAGGACGATATATATATATATATATATATATATATATATATATATATATATATATATATATATATATATATATATATATATACATATATGGATATATATACATATTTATGTTGTTTACATATATATATATATATATAATATATATATATATATATATATATATACATACACATATATACGGATATATATATACATATTTATATATGTTTACATATATATATATATATATATATATATATATATATATATATATATATATATATATACTGTATATATATTTGGATATATATATATATATATATATACATACTGTATATATATATATATATATATATATATATATATATATATATATATATATATATATATATATACACACATGTAAGTGTGTACATATATACATAATATTTATGAGAGAGAGAGAGAGAGAGAGAGAGAGAGAGAGAGAGAGAGTAAAGAACTGAAGATAAGCCAAATGGACAGGAAGATGATTACCTCCGGAAAACATAAATATCTGGCGCATATTTTACGACATCACTAATACTCGCGGATTTTCTCGAAAAAAAATTCCGTTTCAGTATATTTATTATTCATGATAGTATGTGACAATTCTCACCAGTTTATTGGGGGTAAATGAATACAGTGCTTTTAAAATAATTGATAGCGGCTATACGAAAATATTTTCAAGGTTGACCCCGTGAAAATCCAATGGAAATTTTCTAATTTCTATATGAATAAGACTTATAATATACTTATGAATTTAAAGTAGAAAAAATGTTTCAGTAATGAAAGTGAGGAAAAGTGAATATGTTTCAGTAATGAAAGTGAGGAAAAGTGAATATGTTTCAGTAATGAAAGTGAGGAAAAGTGAATACGTTTCAGTAATGAAAGAGAGGAAAAGTGAATATGTTCAGTAATGAAAGTGAGGAAAAGTGAATATGTTTCAGTAATGAAAGTTAGGAAAAGTGAACATGTTTCAGTAATGAAAGTGAGGAAAACGTGAATATGTTCTAGTGATGAATGTGAGAAAAAAGTGAATATGTTCCATTAATGAAAGTGAGATAAAGTGAATATGTTTCAGTAATGAAAGTGAGGAAAAGTGAATACATTTCAGTAATGAAAGTGAGGAAAACTGAATATGTTTCAATAATGAAAGTGAGGAAAGGTGAATATGTGTCAGTAATGAAAGTGAGTAAAAAGTTATTATGTTTCAGTAATGAAAGCGATAAAAAAACGAATATATTTCAGTAATGAAAGCGAGCAAAAGTGAATATGTTTCAGTAATGAAAGTGAGGAAAAATGAAATAAATAAAAATCGGTTTGCAATGAAATTCCAAGAAGGTTCTTCTGTAAGACTAACATATCCTTTACGCAGTGCCTTCTAATTTGCATTTTCTGAGATTTTCTTAAGAATAGCATTAGTGTTCCATGTCCATACCTATTTTTCATAGACACGAACGGCAATGAAATAAGAAGAATTAGGATAATAATATTTTTGGGAAGAAAAGAACGGCAAATAAGGCGTAGGAAATAACTGGTTATGAATGGATTTTGCTTTTTATATTGAAAAAGGGATGAGACAGATATCAACAGAACTAAGGTCATGAGAGTGATTGGAATTTACGGAAATGAAGTAAGAAATAACAGCATGTGTAATGAAAAATAAAATGTATGTAGTGTATTCATACAATTCAATGAATTTTGTGCTACAACAGAGTTATGTGAATCACAGAGTAGAGCAACTGGGTAATTTATCAGGGAAGTTCTATTGAAATCAAGGCTCAGTATCCAACGATATTTCTTATAAATAACTTATTCCAGATATAAAAAAAAATTCAAAATAACAAAAAACACTCGAAAGTATAATATGTGTGAAGTATTCAGTAGATTTGAGCTCAGTTTTAATAATTATTAAAGTAAAGCAAAAAAGTAGATTACTGCCTAAATATATATAAAAAAAACGTTATTCCCGGAAAACAAATATACTCCGTACTTAAGCTTATCAAGGTGATCTGAGACCATAATATCCGGTGAATAAAACCGAGTGAAAATCTTTTGAGTCTGGAGGAAGCTGCTAAAGACGGCCAACATTTTTCAGGCCTTTGAAGAGGAGACCCTTCATCAATTTCTTCCTTCGGTCATTTCCTGCAGGCCTTTCAATTTGGGTACGTTTTACTAGACATCTACTCACGTGGTGGTCGTGTGATATATATATATATATATATATATATATATATATATATATATATATATATATATATATATATATATATATATATATATATATATATATATAAGGACCTCACAAAAACGCCAATGTGTGGAAAATAAAGGCTGTGTTTCAGAGACCAAACTGTCTCTCTCCTCAGGCAAATACTGAGGAGAGAAGCAGTTTGGTCTCTGAAATACAGCCTTTATTTTTCACATTTTGGCGTCTGTATGGGCTCCTTTATATTTGATGGAATTCTGTTTTAACAGAAAATATTTCACAGTCATATATATGTATATATATATATATATATATATATATATATATATATATATAATATATATATATATATATATATATATATATATATATATATATATATATATGAGAGAGAGAGAGAGAGAGAGAGAGAGAGAGAGAGAGAGAGAGAGAGAGAGAGAGAGAGAGAGAGAGAGTGAAATTCAGGGTGAGAATCGAAATTAATAGTACCAGTTTGCCTTTAAAAACAACAGATGATGAATAAATGATATATATAATACATATATATATATATATATATATATATATATATATATATATATATATATATATATATATATATATATATATATATAATATATATAAAGCTTAGTGTACTTGTAGTATTCCTGTCCTCTAATACTGCAACAAAATTCCAAAAATTATTCACTTTTAAAGTAACATACTAAGTATATAACAGAGACAAAATTCACTCTGCAAAAGAAAGGCCAGTATCACGACAAAATTCAAATAATTATTCACTTTTAAAGTAACATACCAAGTATATAACAGAGTGAAAATTCACTCTGCAAAAGAAAGGTCCTCAAACAAACACATCAAATAAATACATCGCCGAGTGCAACATCGATCACCGACGACCGAATCAGCAGACTGAGACCCCGAGAAGTAATCTCGGAAATTATATGCACGTGGACTCCACTAAGAGATTACTAAATCGATTCCCAGCGGTGAGTTAGTCACGGTACTGAATATATACTGTGAATAAAAAATATATATATATATATACTCTGGATATCAAAATATATACTAAATATATATATATATATTCTGGATATAAAAATATATACTGAGTAAAAAAAATATATATACTCTAAATAAAAAAATATATGCTCTGAATAAAAAATTGTATAACCTGGATAAAAAATGTATATACTCTGAGTAAAAAAATATATATACTCTGAATAAAAAAAAAAAATATACTCTTGAATAAAAAATGTATAACCTAAATAAAAAATGTATATACTCTGAGTAAAAAATATATACTCTGAATAAAAAAAAAAAAAATATATATATATATATATATATATATATATATATATATATATCTATAGTCTGAATAAAAAATATATATATACTCTGAGTAAAAAATATATGTACTCTAATAAAAAAATACATATACTCTGAATAAAAAATATATATACTCTGAAAAAAATATATATACTCCGAATAAAAAATATATATAATCTGAATAAAAAAAAAAAAAAATATATATATATATATATATATATATATATATACTCTGAGTAAAAAATCTATTTACTCTGAATAAAAAATATATATACTCTGAATAAAAAATATATATACCCCGAATAAAAAAATATTATATTCTGAGAAAAAAATATATATATACTGAATATATATATATATATATATATATATATATATATATATATATATATATATATATATATATATATATATATATATATATACATATACTCTAAAATAAAAAATATATACTCTGAATAAAAAAATAGATACAGAATAAAAAAAATATATACCCTGAGTAAAAAAAACGGCGTCAATTACCTAGATGTCGCGACACCAGCTTTAATAGACATAATCAATCAGACAATAAAAAAACATATACAAATAACAAGAGGAGCTTTTGGCCATCTGAGTTCAATTTAACTAAAGCAAAACAACGATTTCGTATCGAAATGTTGAAATGACTGCACATACATAAAAAAAGCTGCACATACATAAAAAAAGCTGCACATACATAAAAAAAAGCTGCACATACATAAAAAAAGCTGCACATACATAAAAAAAACTGCACATACATAAAAAAAGCTGCACATACATAAAAAACAAACACTTAAACACTTCTCTGCTATTTTAGAAGTCTCTTTGAATTTAACAACGAGTATTAAAGCCTGACAACTAATTAACTATCCTTTGTGCCCTTCACTATGCCTAAACCAGTTATTGCTGCATATTGGTTCGGATCCTTAGCTGGCTTATTTTTTCTCTGATTTGTTATTCTTTCTAAAATTTGTCTTTAAGAATTTCTATTCATGTTTCTGTATTTTTTACAGATTTCATTTTTGTAGTTTTTAATATTCTATATATATTGGTAATATGTTTTGATCTTTAAACTGGGTTTTTATTCTTTTTGCCTTGAAAATGGGACGAGTCCCGAAACGTTGGCCAATAAACAGATATAATGTTTCTCTCTCTCTCTGCTTGAAAAATTAAAATAAAGAAATTAAAGTGGCTACCTCTGCTAACCTAAACCCCTAACACAACAGACTAATGTGGCACCGGCTGACTGTTATCGACTGTGGTTGCCCATTCTAGTACTGCCCGGACCCAACTATACTTAACTTAGTGAGTATCTTTGTTGTGTCTTTAACCCATAAACTGATTTTTATTTGTCTGTAAAAGAAAACTATTGTGCCGGTTTTGTCTGTCAGTCCGCCCTCAGATCTCAAAAACTGCTGAGGTTAGAGGGCTGCAAATTGTTATGTTCATCATCCACCCTCCAATCAGCAAACATACCAAATTGCAGCCCTTTAGCCTCAGTACTTTCTATTATATCTAAGGTTAAAGTTAGCCACAATCGCACTTCTGGCACCTCTTTAGGTACCAACAACATAGGCCACCACCGGACCGTGGCTGAATTTTATGGCCGCGGCTAAGAGTTTTCATTTATATTTAGATTTTATAGAGGGCGGATGTTCACTTCCTGTCAATGTTCAATATCAAGCAATTTGGCAAATGATCTGACGCATAAATAAAGGCCAATAACTACGGGTCTCAATAGAGCAACCACAACGTGAACAAAAATCAAAATACCTTTGAAAATGTATCAGGAAATGTACAGGAAATAAGCTAATCATGACACTGAATTACACCGCAAAGTGCATCACTATAAATTCCTTAACAGAGATATATGTCAAATTACACATGACGTGGTTTGTCAGAGCAACAGGGCGTTATTACATTTTTGCATTCAAAATCTGTAGGCGTGGTTCAGCTCGCTCATATTTCCACGTGAATAACAACAAAATACGGACTGTGCCCCTACGGATTAATGTCATATTACCGTATGTACTGTATGCATGTTAGTGTATGTATGTATGTATGTATGTATGTATGTATGTATGTATGTATGTATGTATGTGTATATATATGTATATGTATATATAAATATATATACATATATGTATATATAAATATATGTATACATATATATTTATATGTGTGTATGTATGTGTATATATATATATATATATATATATATGAGAGAGAGAGAGAGAGAGAGAGAGAGAGAGAGAGAGAGAGAGAGAGAGAGAGAGAGAGAGAGAGAGAGAGAAAACAACTCGCTTCCTACTCCACGTATGCAAATTGCTGATCAATAAATTCCTTCTGGTATAGTCGTTTCATGTGGTTTCCAACAGGTGCAGCGAGTCAATTCTTATTTTAGATTTAACTGAATCCTTGCACGAACAGCAACTATCATTTATACATAGCTCCTGACACTGTACTGTTTCAGATTGGATTTTAAAAAAATCAAATAAACAAGATTTTTTTTTTTTTTGCAAATTATACAGCAACCATCATTTATGCATAGCTTCTGACACTGTACTGTTTCAGACTGGGTTAAAAAAAAACACAAATAAACAAGATTATTTTTTGTTTTTACAAATTACGATCTTACATGTTTTGAAATTCTCTGAACTAGGTAGTAAAAAAAATCCCCAGTTTGTTTTTTTTTTTTTTTTTTTTTTTTTTTGGTGCTTCCTTCTATCGTGTCCAAGGGAAGACCAAATAACTGCAAATCCAAGATTCATGACAGGAAACGATTACCGCTTGGTTATAATTGGCCCTTCGTGTTTCCTGAGCAGAACTGAGAGATTAGAATGCTTGCCACGTATCCTGGGGAGCGAGACTTTAATCCTGTTATATGCTGCACTCGGCAAGACTAGGTAATTAGCATGCTGTTCTTCGCTTGATAATCTCATATGTACAAGATTCCACCGGCGAATTTTTAATCAACAATTAGGCAGAACAAACTGAGAATTGGACTTGCTTGGCGGCCATAAAAAAAAAAAAACGCATTTACATGGTCTCCCTTGGACGAAAATAAAACGGCTAAGAAAATGAAATATTAAATACTTTGTTAACTACTATAATTCACTGTTACTTGAGGAGATTAACCGCACGCGCTCATCCTAAATTACACAAATTTCTGTAATTTATATTATCAATCACTGTGCGTTCACTTCGTTCAGATCTTTGTTTTTCCAATGACTTCAAACTGCACTGAATATAGAATTTAGGCCAAAGACCAAGCGCTGGGACCTATGAGGTCAATCAGCGCTGGAACGGAAATTGACAGTAAAAGGTTTGAAAGATGTAACAGGATGAAAACCTCGCAGCTGCACTATGAATCAGTTGTTGGGAGAAGGTGAAAAGCAAGATGGAAAAAAGAGAATATGAAAGGAGGCACAGTAAAAGAAACGAAATGAGTTGCAGCTAGGGGCAAAAGGCACGCTGCAAAGACCCTTAAGTAATGCCTACAGTGCACCGCATGAGCTGCACTGACGGCACTACCCCCCTACGGGAAATGACTTAAAACAGTGACAGCCGCAGGTAAAAATGTATCCTGTCTTCAGTGTCTAGGTGGGTGAGTATAGCAGAGTTTTTTTACAAAGGTCCGAGATACTTGGACAGCATGTAAATTGTTCCCTTGTGGATGGAAATTTAATTCAAACTACCTTAGTTGAATTGAAAATGGAACTCCATTAATACCTTTATTAAACTATCCTAGCTAAATTGAAGATGCAACTGCATTAATACATTCATTAAACTATCCTTAACTAAATTGAAAATGGAACTGTATTCGTAAAAGTTTATTTTTATAGAGAAACACTCCCCTTTATCAATCACCCGATACACCGACGCAAACCTCATATTGACGGCCAATCAACCTACCGACAAGCAATGCTGTATTCACAGCTATCTGGAAAGTTCCCCAACAAAGCAGAATGGAAATAAGTTTTAAATGGGAACAAACGTTCAGAATGTGGCTGTCAATTTACTGAGAGAAACGCGTCTGATAAGAAGGACGTAAGAATAAGTAAAAAAAAAAAAAAAAAAAAATTTCCAGAAAATTGGGGCAGTGTTACAGATACCCAAGCGTAACTTCTTCCTTTGTAGTTCCAGATATGTTTACTCTTTGAGCAAACTTTCGTTAAAAGGAACCCAAAAAGTATTGGACTGGAAGAAAACATTTACAAATTATGATAACGAAATCAGAACCAAGAGAAATGAGAACAGCTGATCTTATGTAGTACAAATGAATAGAAGGTAAAATAAATACGGCGTTAAAAGAAGTCAAGAGAGATAAAGGAGAGGAATGGCGAAGAAACGGGGACGAATTGCAGCAATTACTTTAAAGAGAAAAAGGCGACTTTGCTGACCAGAGAAAAGAATGGAGCGATACTGAAAGACTGCCGGCTGGATGTGGTGGCAAATGACTTTATGAGAGAGAGAGAGAGAATTTTTTTTCTTAGCGGTTGAGATTTCAAATATCTGAAGCAAATTGGTATTTGAAGCAAATACTAAAAGCAATCTTATAGATTCTTTTACACAGTATAAAGTATTCGATGGCAGAAAGTACTTAAATGTTAAATTTCAATCACTCAAAAATTAATCCAGTTCATCCAGATCATAAGCTTTGAATATGGTTTAAATTTTTTTTTTTAAATTCATACGCATTACCGGGCCCTCCCCCAGAATCTTTATATTCTGTTTATTTATTCTCCATCCTAATTTCTACATCTAATTGCTTTATTTTCTGTTTCTTCCTTTCTCATTTTAATTTCCACATCTAATTACTCTAACCTCTATTTATTTATTCTCCATTGTGATTTCTACATCCAATTGCTCTAATTTCTATTTATTTATTCTCCATTGTAATTTCTACATCTAATTGCTTTAATTTCTGTTTCTTCATTCCACATTTTCTTTTCGACACCTAATTGCTCTGATTTCTATTTCCTCCTTTTCCATTTTAATCTCCACATCTAACTGCTCTAGTTTCTGTTTCTTCATTCTCCATTTTAATTTCGACATCTGTTTCTATTTTTATTTTATTTTTTTCATTGAGCGAGTCGTTTTAGCCTCCAGGAAGGCCTTTGAAGTAGTCTTAATGACTCGATGAAAGTGTTGGAGGGGAGTCGGCGAGGCAGTAACTTTATAGAGTTTCTGTGGACTGAATCAAGAACTGGATTCTTATATCCAAAAAAAAAAGTACATGGGCGCCGTACTAGCGATTTGTCAGTCTTATAAAAAAAAAATCGCTCCTACTTAATTTCAGAAATCTGAGACGGAAATCCACTGAACACAGTTACTGCAGGGTAAATGGAGAATGATTCTCGCGTTCAAATTATTTCTGGAAAATTACATTGCTCTCAGACATGGGAGTTTTTGGATAATATCTCTCATCATCGTGCCGTGCTCTACTTGCATGTCTTATAAGCACTGTAGCTTTGATGCGATGACTTTACGACAGTTAGAGTTTATCACTAGAATACAGGAAGTATATGCATAAAGCTTCATAAATAATCTTTAAGAGATTTTGCACGGGATATTAGTTAAATTAGAATAGAAAAAAATACATATTGTCCTTGTCATGACTTGTTCAACCGATACAAACTACCTGTATTTTTATACCTTACGATGTCCGGAAAGGAAATTAAATCTTCATGAAAATCTACTTTTCGTTATTACAAGACACTAAAACTTCATAACTCATTAAGTCTTTTGTAAGCGTGTGTAAATGGATTAAAAAAGTATTGCGTGAATGTCAGTCATATTAAGCTAAAAGTTATACTTATTGTTCAACACAAATAACGACAGGGGAGTTTGATGCTTAGATTCCTAACACTAAACGGAACGTGACTGTACCCACTATTTTATTCGGCTGTGTCGAATTCCTCACAAATAGCTGTTCACCAGCTGAATGTAAGTGAGCGTACATTGTATTTAATAGCACACATACTTGACATTCATAAACAAGTAAAAAATGCGCCGAAGTTTTTTCAAAATGAAAACTACTGAGGTTAGAGGGCTGCAATTTGGAATATTTGATGATTGGAGGGTGGTTGATCAACATACCAATTTGCAGCCCTCTAGCCTCAGTAGTTTTTAAGATCTGGGGGCGGGCAGGAAAACTGCTGACGGACAGACGAAGCCATGCGAATAGTTTTCTTTTACAGAAAACTAAAAGGTAATTCTCATTAAGATTATTGAGCCGTGTCAAACAGACCGGTATTATACCATTTCAATACTAAGATTTGGGATGTTACAGCGGGGATAACAATGACTTAGTAAGTTTGTTGTGTATTTTGGTAAGAATTTGGGAGTGATGAAGGTATCCCTGACCCACAGCAAAACTATAAACAGAACTAATATGAAAACAGACTTAATTTGAGTGTCGTGTCATGCACGCTTCCAGGTTGGTTTCAAACCCTTGTCTAAAAACCAAGCTTGCTTAAATTTATTTCTCTGCACTAAGCAAATCCATTTATTTGGGGAATATTCAGGATCGATTGACTGAATATAGAATTTAGGCCAAAGGCCAAGCACTGGGACCTATGAGGCCATTCAACGCTGAAACGAAAATTGACAGGAGTAGGTTTGGAAGGTTTAACAGGAGGAAAACCTCGCAGTTGCACTATGAATCAATTGTTAGGAGAGGGTGGAAAGTAAGATGCAAAAGAGAATATGAAAGGAGGTGCAGTAAAAGGAACGAGCACTACCCCCCTAAGGAGAGGGGGGGAATACCCAGGGCGTATTCCTGGAAACACGAATTATTAAATACAAAATAATTCTCAGGAGGTCAAACTGTAAAACACAAAACTTAGGCTTAAATATTATGATTTTAGGATTATACGAATCATAATTTTGCAACTTAAAGTAAGCCTTTATTTACACAAATCGAAAATTTGCAACCTAAAGCAAGCCTTTATTTACAAGTTCAAAGCATCTTAATCCGCGGTTTGCAAGCACAGGCTGTCATGACTCGTCCTTTGCAGCAAGACAGATATATTCATTTCATGGAAAATCAACAATAACAGGAGACCAAAGTATTCTCAGAGAATCATGAAGAAAAGTACCAATTTTTTCTTAATATTCATATTTTACAATCACAGTTTCATACATTCCGCCCATTTGAAATTTCTGCCCATTGTAGTAAACATTCACTGCAACCAAGTAACGATCATGAGTACCTCCAGCCACTCTCCTCGCTTTTACATATTTCAACTTGCTCTTTCATCTGCTCTGTGTGAATACATAATCCATAACTACTCTTAACCTCACTATTTTCACTTTCCTGAATAGAATTATGATTAATATTCGTTGGGAAATATTTCCATCCATAAATCAATTCCAGGACTCTCCGGAAACTCCATACTCCTCAAAAAGGTCATCCATCTTCGTCGCTTTAAATCAACTACTACAGTCCTTTCAAAAGCTTCAAACACGGGCAATCTCAGATTCAAATTCTTCCCAAAACATTCACATTCACTCTCGTTATTATTCATGAATTAACGATATACACTCATTTTTTAGTTTTCTGTAAAAGAAAACTATTGCGCTGGCTTTCTCTGTACGTCCGCACTTTTTTCTGTACCCCCTCAGAGCTTAAAAACTACTGAGATTAGAGGGCTGCATATTTGTATGTTGATCATCCACCCTCCAGTCATCAAACAAACCAAATTGCAGCCCTCTAGCCTCTGTAATTTTTATTTTATTTAAGGTCAAAGTTAGCCATAATCTTGATCTGGTAACGATATAAGATAGACCACCACAGGGCCGTGGTTAAAGTTTCATGGGCCGCGGCTCATACAGCATTATGTCGAGACCACCGAAAGATAGATCTATTTTCGGTGGCCTTGATTATACGGTGTTCCGGCTGTACAGAAAACTCGGTTGCGCCGAAGAAACTCCGGCGCATTTCTTCCTTGTTTCTTATATCATACGATATTTGACACAGATTCTTGAACTAATGCATTAATTTTGGATTCTTTAATTAAATGAATGATGAACCTTTTCCTTCCAGGGCGAACTGAATTCATACACCTCAGATCATTCTATGCAACTGCTGTGTTAGTATGTGGTACAGCCGGGACACTGCTTACATAAGGAGTACCAAAAGCATTGGAGAAAAATACAAGGTGCCCTAAAATCAAGGAGCTCATTGGAAAGGGTTGCAAACCCTTTGCATATGAACCCATTCTCTTGAGGCCAAAAGCAACCATAATTTCACTCCTGTTGATACTGAAAATGAAAACTATAGCATTCTTGCTGATTTGCGTTGCGTCAAAGCCATCCTGTACTATATATACAGTATATATATATATATATATATATATATATATATATATATATATATATATATATATATATATATATATATATATATATATATAAACACACACACACGCGCACACACACACACGCACAGAGAGAGAGAGAGAGAGAGAGAGAGAGAGAGAGAGAGAGAGAGAGAGAGAGAGAGAGAGCTTAGACGACAATCTCCTACTTGTCTCCACATAGGCGGAGACCATTCATTCCTTCAGGCTACTATTTCAAAGGGAGATGCATTGCCGAAGCGTTTAATGTCCTGTTTGGAAATTAATGGGTTGATCCTCAGTCATTGCTGAATTATTAAGAGCGAGATGAGTTATGCAACGGATTAAACTCAACTTTCGCGTTTCGCCTTAATGAGTTTCTTGTACGTCTTCATTCCTCCCCTTAGGATATTTATATTTTGTAAAGCAGTGGTTCTTAACCTGTTTGTTACCACGCCCCCTCTTAAGAGTTGGTCCTTCACTCCACGTCCCCACCCCCCGCCCCGCCTCTTTGCATCTACTAGTCAAATTCCCCCACAGATTTAAAGGAAAAAAAAAGATAGAAAGAGTTGTTTTTATTCTTTTGGGAATGAATTAGCGAGATACTTGAGACTGTTTCTTAGCGATTCTTGTTTAGAGAATAACGAATATAGTTAGAGAATTTTTAATTTTTCTCCAGGGCTCGCGCCCCCCGTGGATATTGCTGACGCCCCCCAAGTTAAGAACCACAATTGTAAAGTGTTTTAAATAAGGAGAACTATACGAACAAACTCTATCTCTGATGCTGTGATCAGTTCTTTACTTGGTCAATCATGACCTTGTCTTTTGAATACTCGTATTGGTCCAATTTTGGCGACTGAGAGAGAGAGAGAGAGAGAGAGAGAGAGAGAGAGAGAGAGAGAGAGAGAGAGAGAGAGAGAGAGAGAGAGAGAGAGAGGTTCTCTAACGGAACTTATTAAAACATGCCTCAGACGAAACAAATTATGATGAATATGTGTATGTCTGTCAATATTTATATCAACTCAGTTACTGCACTTTACCTTGGTTATAAAAATAATAACAATGTTAACATTAACAAAAGTATACACTAGTAAAGAAGGCAAAAAGACTATAAAAGTACCAACTTATTTTGCAAGACGTTGCATGTATTCCTGATTGGTAATTTACATTTCAACATTCTTAGACTACTGCTTTGTATAGCATAAAATGGTATATTAAGCTATTCACACGTCTTGAATATCTATTTGATCTGAAGAGACTGAATATCCTCTTAAAGAAAACTTTGATATTTGGAACCAATAAAAATTCTGTCTCATCATTCACGAGGGATCATACGCAAAGAAAAACCACAGCCATAGCTGGCTCACTTATTGCGCAATTAATTGAATTCACCTTTACTGCTGAGGTTCAAGATTTCCAGAAGAAGTTGTTATTATTATTATTATTATTATTATTATTATTATTATTATTATTATTATTATTATTATTATTATTTCAGGAGATGAAACTTATTCACACAGAGCAAGCATATAGAGGCCATTGACCTGAAAATCAAGCTTCCAAAAAATGTTGGTTTCATCGCCCTGGGGGAGACGCGAACCCGCCACATCTGAGTGGCATGCCACGACACTAACCACTGTACCAGCGGACCAGTAGACCAGTTCACCAATGAAGTAAGGAAATCCTACGAAAAAAGAAGAAATTATTGGCTACAAAGTCATGAAGTAGAAACATCTTCGATTTTCAATCAAAATTGATAAATGGAGCTCCATTTCCACCGCACTTTGACGTGTTTGTGGCCTATGCCGAGACAGAGAATCATTCATTCCATCCCCTTTGCCTTTCAACCCGCTCTTCTGCGCCTCTTTTATCGTTTTCACCTCGTGGAGATACACAAGGACCCTATGTAAATAGATTTCCTCTGGGGGAAAAGCCTCGGATGTTTGGTCGGAAAGGATGAAAGTCCCTTGACATTATCGCAGGATACCAGCCTCTAAAGCCGTTAACCTGCCATTGCTTTGTAGGGATGTTAACTTACGCTTCAGAAAACTTCGAGTATCGATATCGGGCCGGGGTTGAAATTGTGTTTGTTTTTATTGTGTAATTCTTTGTAAGCGTCGTAACTTCATGTTTTCAGCCTTCGCAATCAAAGGCCGCTTTTGTACAATTTTGAGTTCTGATGCACCAAGGTATCTTTCGACATTAAAAGAATGAATTTTTTTATTGATTTCTTAAGCTGAAAATGAATTTTATACTGATTTCTTAAGATGATCGTAGCTTGTAGGTTTTCACAGGGAAGACTCGAATTCAACTTTCTTGTCCACTGAATCTCTGAGCGTGTCTGGAAAATTGTTTTCTACACGATTAAGCCATGTAAATTGACATTATTGGATATTTTCTTATGTATTTCTTGTAACAGATACATTTATAGTTTCTACAAAAGATAATGTAAGTAGAATCGCAAGTTATTTTTTACCCAGGGCAGTTAAAATTAGTTTCTAACAAAAGATAATGTAAGAAGAATCGCGAAAGTTATTTTTTACCCAGAGCTGTTAAAATTTTCCCATGATGAATCTCTGGTCACAGTGCATTAAGAGATGGACATTTTCTTTTGATTAATTAGTATGGCTGAATAAATGGAGATGTTTTCCAATTTAATGACCACCAGGAGTTATTAACCAATACATATTGTTTTTTACCATTGCCCATTTCATAAAAATTAATGAACATACTATAACTAAAATGGAAACAACAAAAATGTTACATGCCTAGATAGCTAAGGGGCAATTAAAACTATATTATCAATTTGTAATCTCATTATAACGTGTAATATTGGTTTTTAATATCACTATTTCAACGGAAAATCTGTTCCAAAACTTCTTACCAATTTTACATATAAAATCTTAAGCAACCAAAATTTCTTACCAATTTTATGTATATAATCTTGAGCAAAATAACAAAAACAAGATCTCTTACATTAAAAATGAGTAAAATTCAAAAGCATGAAAGTCAAAACAATATTTTCATTTCGTGTCGATCTTCATTTTCCACCGAAACGATGATGGATATGAGGACATCTCGTATTCTCTCTCTGTCTCTCTCTTACACGCACACACACATTCACACACACACACACACACACATTTACACCCACATCCCGCACATCCAGATGGCGGGGCGACAGAATTTGTAGCCCACAGTCAATTGCTGTTGTAGTAAAAATCAACTAAAAATAAAATAATAAACTCTTTAACTTTGTTATAATTGTACTTGGATAAGATACAGAGGAAAAAGTCTGACAGTTCATTTCTTTGAATACAGGAAGACAAAGTTTAGGCTCCTCAGTGACACATACGCGAAAACGTAGGGTATGCAGAACAAGAAGGGACAAAGAATGATTGTATCATGGGTGACAGATGTTTTACTATTGAAGGGGCACAACTTTTATAGTCTGAAAGGCTGGCCAAAAGTGAACCAGTGAATCAGCATCTGGCTAGATCAGAAGGACACGAAAGGGTGGCAGAGCTCTGTAATTTAAATGAAAAGGTAGGTGACAGTGAAAGTAGATAATTAATAAAACATACACTGTCTCAAATAACAGTCATCACTAAACTAGGGAAAGAGAAAACGGCATGATAGTTTATTAGACTGCTTTTTGTTACATAATAATTTGAACAGCAGGGTGCTCGTTGTAATACCGAGACGAATGGTGCCATAGGCTACTCTAAATACAGCAAAAGTGGAAGTAGAGAGGAATTTTGGTTAGAAATGACGATCTGCAAATAAGATGTAATTCAGTGAAGTCATCGCTTAAAGTCTCTAAAGGATAAATTTTTAATGGATCACAATTTTTTATATATCATCTATTTGATGTACCCGTGACTTACGAAGGAAGAACAATCTGTAATAACTAAAAGAAGAATATAATCAACCAATACCTTCTCTAATTGTAGTAGAAATATATTTAACTAGAAGGCAATTAAAAAAAAAAGGGGGTGGATAATTCTCTTTACTGTCATGTTGTCGATATTACTTTACAGGTATGACTAAAATGTTGGATGCCGTAACTTCATTCAAAGAGCAGTGTCCTCACATTATCAGGTAAGGGACCAACACCGTTTTAAATATGCTATGTACAAAATGCTGTCTTAAAAACATGCAATACGTTCTTAAGGGGTCCCTCTATGATGAGATGTTTGACTGATGGTAAAATAGACTTCGTTTGTCTTCATTGACGATAAGAAAAATTGTGAATGACTATAAAAATAAATCTGTAGGAACACATTACTGTTACTCTCAAAATTCAAAGCTTAGTTTTGGCTGACCGTTTCAGTACAGTGTGACTGCAGAATATCACAGTGTGACTGCAGAATATCGCGTACAGAATAAAACGCAAATGATAAGATCATACACATTTTCTGGTGAGATTTGCAACCATTAAACAAATCTTATTCATGCACACAAATTTCCAAACCCGTGTCAACCAAAAACATTTTCATTCAACATGATAATGAACATCTTGCGAATCAACAACAACATTGCAGGCCGCTGTTACTGCACCATGAAGACACACAACAACACGAATTTATTCGTGTTTAAGTCTAGACCCAGGTCTGTTATCAGCATTGAGATTAAGTAAATAGAAACCCCTCATTATACTGTCAAAACAAATATACATCTTTTATGAGTAAATATTTGCTTGGTAACGCATGACGTGCCAGCGAAAATTACTCCCTTTTGGCATGACGGTGTGATTAATCAGAAGCAAGCTCGCGTCCAAGGACACGCAAAACAAAAACAAAAAATAAAAGCTCGTAGTTCAGTAGATTATAACAAACTTTATATATATATATATATATATATATATATATATATATATATATATATATATATACATACATATATATATATATATATACATATATATATATATATATATATATATATATATATATATATATATATATAAATGGTGCTGCACTGAGCTTGCCTATGTAAGGTCAGTGGTCCACGCCATGCATCCAGCAACAAGTCGACCCAGCTGTGAGCGGTCACCAGCGACAACTAGGACAGACATTATATATGTATATGTATATATATATATATATATATATATATATATATATATATATATATATATATATGTGTGTGTGTGTGTGTATATATATGTATGAAGTATGTATAAATATACGAATGCATGTATGTATAATGTGTGTATAAATATCTGCATCTTAATAAGTGCATATTGAAGCCAACTGCAAAAATGGCAAAACCGCCCGGGGGAACGCACGTAAGGACTACTGAATTTTGCAGATTAAACAGAAGCTTCGCCCATCAGCTAACACGACTTCATTGGGTATCTGTGCTTCATTTCCTTTGTGAATTCTCATCTCAAGCGTTCCTGCAGCAATCTGATCTCAGGGGAGGTGAATAATACAATGTGATGCTGGATTACATTAGAATTGGATATTACGCCACCTTGTTTATTTACCTCGCAGCCTGCCTGCTCACAGCCGGTCTGCTCACGGCGAGAGATGCAAGGCTGTTGAAGAGCAGAGCGATTTGTTTTATTCATAGAACAATAAACATAATTCAGGTAGCCATTCGGAAATGCCAAAGGATATGACTTAAAGATGCCTGGCTCAGGGATGGAACCTAATACCTGCCTCGGAAATCTTAATCATTGCAGCGGTTGGACGCTTCAGTGCGTATCCAGGTGGGTTGTATTGCGTCCTTTACTCAACTTCTAGCACGGAGTTATTAGATGGACTGAGTGCACCAATATGTTAACCAGCTCTCCGAGTTATCAGGAGCCTACATTTTTATTTAAAACTTGCAACTATGTTCAAAAAGTTTTAATTACAAATTCTTCAGCCGGAATCATCATTTTTCGTGTTTTTCTTCTCATTCATGAGAATTTCTACACATACATATATATATATATATATATATATATATATATATATATATATATATATATATATATATATATATATATATATATATATATATATATATATATATAATATTTATATACATAAATATATATATATATATATATATATATCTATATCTATAAATAAATAAATAAATATATATATATATATATATATATATATATATATATATATATATATATATATATATATATATATAAATTTTCTGTCAGTCTTTGTACCTCTTGACGTTGTTTACTTTTAGTGCGTTTTTATCTTTGATACTGAAAAGTTGGTTGTGTGGAGCTCAGCTGTAGTTTTATGAGTGTATGATTTTTGCTTTTTATTGTATGTGTTGGCGTTCTTTTTATTTATATATAATTTTGCCGAGATATTTATATGTTCGTTTCATTTTCATATATTTTTTTGTACCTCTAGTCTCAGTTTTAATCAAGTGTGCATGTAATTTAAGTCAGTGAGTTGTAATTTTACCATTAAAATTGTTTTAGCTTTTTTCAACTATTGGATCTTATAATCAGCTCTTATTTTATGTTAACATACTATCTTTTATTTTGCAGAAAATTCCTGAAGATGTGGCGATGTTGTCACGAAACGTAGGATTAAAACAAAATGCGTATCCCATCGTATTCCTGCCCTTTATCTGCTTCATCGTATATATATATATATATATATATATATATATATATATATATATATATATATATATATATATATATATATATATATATATATATAATATATATATATATATATATATATATATATATATATATATATATATGTATGTATGTATGTATGTATGCATACTGTATATATATAATATACTAACAGGTATAAACCCACAATACCATGTAACGTTATGTGTCAAAGGTCAATTATATATACGAATATTTTCTTGATATTTCGACGGAGCACCAAGCCTTAATGTAAAGTGATTTCAAACAGATTATTATTCATTACGAAAAATAGATTTATCAATACAACTATCTTTATTTTTCACTTAAAATAACCGTCCCGGATCAGGGACGTTCCTTCTGTTGGACATTATTAAAGTTATCACACATTTTCCTATTCTCCTATTCTTGATTCTTAAGAAACCTGAAATGAGATTGTTGAACAGGCATTTTCTGACAACAATATATATTTGTTTTGTACTCGACAAGAAACATCACGTAAAAAGACATCTCACATTTCAAAAAACGTTACCCCTAAATTCTTTTCTCTCTCTCTCTCTCTCTCTCTCTCTCTCTCTCTCTCTCTCTCTCTCTCTCTCTCTCTCTCTCTCTCATATCAATTTTCAATCTTCTGGGAACATTTAAGAGATCCACAGTGAAATGTACTAACATATCTATACAAATGAATGAGTTGATTTACATGTTTGTGATAACAGCTGCATTTTTATGCATGATGATCTTAATCGATATATATATATATATATATATATATATATATATATATATATATATTACATATATGTATATGTATATGTATATATATATATATATATATATATATATATATATATATATATATATATATATATATATATATATATATATATATACGTGAACTGTGCACGCTTGCGTGTGTTACACAGCGTTTGACCTTTACTAGCCCTATTCATGGGAAAGAGAGATATTCAACATTTTGGACCTAACTTTTTATCATTTTTCCATTACTCTACGCACAGCCATTTGAAATACTGATTACACGTCAAGTACATCAACTAACTAGATTAAAACTCTGCGTTCAGTTGAGCGCTATTCGTTAAATGCGGAAATATAATCGCACGCTCCATTTTAGTTTTTAATAAATCCTTCTTATTAGTCTTATAACATTGCCTTGACGTGAATTTAGCATATATACTGTATAAAATAAGCCCGGTTTCGTTATGAAACGACTCCATTTTGACCTCTGCCCAACACTTTTACTGTTTGACTGTAAAACAAACTCAAGTCGGGGAAAAGGCCCGGGAAGGACGTACCTAAATAAACACGGGCGAAGAGAATATGTGTTTCTGGGTGGGTCCCAACGCTTCCCTCCCACCCACAGTGGCAGTGTCTGAGCGCGACACCCGCCAAGACCAGGCAGCAGTCAGTAGTGCACTGGACACGACCCTGAGAGGAAGAGCGAACGCATTCTTCCGGCGGACTCCCGTTTGACTGATGATGACTTTCGCTGTGTGGCGTTTCCCCGTCTTCACGGCCGTGCCGCGAAGGGCCAGGCGAAATTGATTTCGCGTCCTGTGGTTAACGTCGGCCTCACAATTAACAGCTACAGTTTAGGACTGAAGTGAAGTCATGTGTCAGTCTTGACTGTGCGAGAACTCGTCGTGGCTTCGTAAAAGGCGATGTAGAATGTCATGAAAACGCCATCTTTGGGACTAGGTCATCATTGCTGTCATAAAAAAACCTGTCGTAAAACAACTCGCGGAAAGTAAATTGTGAAACTTAGTGCATTTTCAGACCTACGAACATATTACTGCAGAGGAAAAATAAGAATTAGTGATTCTCTATTCCATATTTCACTGAGCTTTCTTTGGTCTAAAAAGGAAATAAGAACATTTTGATTTTCAAGACTAAAAAAAGTAAGTAAAATTTCTTATATCAGGTAAGCGATATATTTTATATGAAAAGTGACACATATACTTTCAAAACGTTATGTATTATATTAACACCGTTTTATGTTCTTTTCTAGATGGTTGCTGCTTAAGTTGTATTATTATTATTATTATTATTATTATTATTATTATTATTATTATTATTATTATTATTATTATTATTATTTAGTTATATTTTGGTATTTACACAGGAAATGTTTTGCATTCCTGTTGTAGTTAACTTGAACTTCATTATTGAATTGTGTGCTTGGGGTATAGTTCTAAGTTAGCAATGTAATTTGTATCATCATTTCATTATACCATTATTCAAATTTTCTCATCAATTTACTTATAGTAAGAAAACTTATCTTAAATCTGATTCAAATGTAATATTCATCCTTGATGACTCCTAAGAGGAGGTTTTGATTTTTGTTTTTTTGTTTTTAAGGTGATTGTATTTTCATAAGTAAATATAGCTTTGAATAAATACAACTGTTGGAATATATATAAATATGAGAGAGAGAGAGAGAGAGAGAGAGAGAGAGAGAGAGAGAGAGAGAGAGAGAGAGAGAGAGAGAGAGAGAGATAATGAAAGCTGGACTGTGATCAAAATGAGTATGGAGTCCTAATGTTGCAATGTTTGAAAATTTTCATGTGTGATCTATGGAAACTTAGTTTTTATTCGTAATTATAAAAAAAAAAGTACTGAATTTGCATGAAGCGGTCCTTTTTTCTATTTTAGACATTAGAAGATGAGACCATTTTTTGGTCCCTGAATTTTGGGGGAGCAATGGGAACACTTAGCGAGTTTCCTCAATTTTCATTTAAATTGTACCGTAAGGTAAAACATGAAAATCTCTCTCTCTTCAACTCAGATAAGAAATGTCAAAGCATACCTTGAAAGCAGCTATATACAGTTTCTCAAGACCATTCTCCGTCAGTTTTATATCGTTGATTAATAACGGTTCCGGCGTTCGATGCTTTGTTAATTTAATCTAGTTCCCAGCGACTTGTTCGGGTGCTTTCAGAGTCGTTACCAATCAAATGCAATGGAAAAGACTGCTGGTCCAGTTTTTGGTGTGCTTGCAGAGTCATAGGTTTATTTCCATTCAGTTTTATGATGAATTCTCTCTCTCTCTCTCTCTCTCTCTCTCTCTCTCTGTGTGTGTGTGTGTGTGTGTGTGTGTGTGAAGCGGGCTACAAATCATGCGTATTATATGTCTTTAATATTTCTAGTTTCCATTTTTTCTACCCATTTACTTCCATCGTTGACGTTACGCACCGAATGGTTCCATTCTTTCTCTTATTTCTCTGTTATTTGACGATTCCTGCCTCTCAGTTCCCGCATTTTGAATATAAGTAAAGGTAATTGTTGGGATGACCTTTTTATTTTCTTTCCCGTTCTTCTATTTTCGCGTGATTTGTCTTATATTTGGTACAACAACGCGTTCTTCGTAATTCAAAAATATCACTCTTTTGTTGTTATTGCTGTTGTTGTTTCTGTTATTGTTGTTTCAACTCTATCAGTAATGAAATGAAACAATATTCTCTGTTGTTTTCACGGTTCTTCTGGACATTAATTACTACCATTTTTAATATTAATAATAATAGTAGTAAAAAATAAAAATCTTGTATCCTTTCTTCTGCTTCTCTATTGTGTGTATATATATATATATATATATATATATATATATATATATATATATATATATATATATATATATATATGAATGAAGTTTTATCACATCACCGTGATTCATATGCAAGCATTAAGCTACAAACGTCCTTTAATATCCAATTCACTCTACCTCGGGAATAATATATTTTCGTATATGTTACCCGAAGGGGAATTTTTGTAGTTGATAATAAGTTCGTCGTCTCGTGGGCCGTGTGGTTAAAATTCGCGTCACTGTAGTCCTGAGTTCTTGTCTTCCGTGGTTCGAGCCCACGAGACGACGAACTTATTATCAACTAAAAAAAAATTCCCCTTCGGGTAACATAT
>JANJGK010000012.1:10379968-10384968 GCA_039081455.1 Macrobrachium rosenbergii
TTGGTGCTACTTAGGGAATATCACCGAAGTGATAAATAGGGAATATCGCCGAAGTGATAAATGATTTGGTATCTAACGCTGACTGGAAGTCGTTGGTGGGTACTGTCGGGTGTTCGAGTCACTTAGGTACCAAATCATTTATCACTTATAATTCTAACTCTGTGATATATAAATATATGTATATGTATATATATATATACATATATATACACACACACACACTTTTTAACAATGTTTTTTATTATTAAACGCGACCTATCTCATGTTCGAATAAGGGAATGGGTGTGTGTGGTATATACTTTGTTTTTTTTTTATTAGTATCACTTTTCTTTAAATCAGAGTAAGCTAGATACCCACTAATGAAAACCCCTTACTTCCATAGACAGATATCTAATTCTGCCAGGTGGCATTATCATGATGTTCGCCTAAATAGACACCTACGCTTTTGTGTTCCAAGGCAGGATGAATTCCCAAGAGGGTCTAATGTCTTCTTTGGCAATTTATTGTTGGATCTTACTTGTCCTTAGAAGGTTTTAAGAGGGGATTTAATATGGGACCTCACAAATCCTCTGACTAATACCTTGCGGCACATTATCTCGGTAATTAATTGGTCTCTAATGCTGATGATGCGTTTTGTTAAGAGGTACAAAAATCTCCTGTATTCAGGCCGTTTCTCCTTTGCAACATATGCTACCCTAAAAAAAAAAAAAAAAAAAAAAAAAACACACACACTGAAAATCTACAAATCTTCTTCATTCTCAATTATTTCGCCATCATTCTATTGCCATGTATACCTTTCCATTCGGTTAGCTCACATACCCTTTCATAAAAAAATAAAAAATAAAAATAAGAAAAATAAAAAAACACAAATTAAAAAAATAAATAAAAAACAGAACTGAATATGTTAACCAAGTAATTAATAATGTGCATGTATATACCCCTATACCTAGGTACAAAGATATTCCGCTGAAACCGCGGGGATTTCAAAATGGTAAAAACATGCTAATGTCTTTTACCAACTTTTCATAACGCTGGAACACGAGTGGGACAAAGCAGCATCTATTACCTCCCCACTCCGCTCCCCTTCTCATCTTTTCCACCAAAGAGGAATGATAAAGAGCCGATGGAAATTGACGAAAAGGGATCTTATGTAAATTGGCCGCCTCCAGGAAAGAGCATTCTATAAAGGCGGATATTTCTGGAATGGGTGGAGGCGTTTGAAAGCTGAAGTTGGGAAATGATACCTACTAGAACTGTGGCACTTATGCCCTTATGCCATTAAGTCGTATACGTTCATTTTACGCTTTTCTTATCTTCAAGTAATGGAAAGGGCGATGTTTGCTTTTGTACCTAAAAGATCATTTTAAAAGTGGGTCCCAGTTAACATCGCGACAGGTCGTTAATCCTCACGCACTTCCAAGCGCGTTTACTTTACGTTAGAATTTTAAGGCGTCTCGAGAAAGTTCAGTTTCCGGCTCTATCCAGTTTCATTTAAGTGACTGTGACGAGAGAGAGAGAGAGAGAGAGTCTCTTTGTGTCGACTTTTAATATAGATTCATTTATATAGGTCAACTGATACAAGTTTAAGCAACTGATAGAAGTTTAAGGAGTATGCAACAATGTTTTTCAACTGCAAATCCAATCATTTCACAGAAATATGACATCACAGATCTGACAGACATATCTGCTACAAAATTCTCATATTCCATCCATCTTTAGGCTCGAATTCAGAATATGAATGTGAAAATATAAAGAAAAAATGTAACAGGTCCTAAAACAGAGAAAGAAGCATTATCTGCAGATATTACGGAAGGTGAGTCAAAACCAACTGATTCGCATAATGCTAATAAAGGTTCGCAGCAGGAATATGAATTAGCTATGGTCAGCTGGTTTCTTTAACTAATGATATTCGTTTTGGCAGAAAAATTAAAGAAGTAAAAAATGCGCCGAAGCTTCTTCGGAGCAATCGAGTTCTCTGTACATCGTATAATCAAGGCCACCGAAAACAGATCTATCTTTCGGGTGGTCTCGGTATAATGCTGTATGAGCCGCTGCCCATGAAACTTTAACCATCTCCGGGGAGTGGCCTGGCCTATATCGTTGCCAGAGGCACGATCATGGCTAACTTTAACCTTATATAAAATAAAAAAAATCCTGGGGTTAGTGGGCTAAAATTTGGTATGTTTGATGATTGGAGGGTGGATGATCAACATACCAATCTGCAGCCCTCTAGCCCCAATAGTTTTTTTTAGATCTGAGGGCGGACAGAAAAAAGTGCTGACGGACAGACAAAGCCGGCACAATAGTTTTCTTTTCAGAAAACTAAAATGTATGCTAAAGCATGGGGTAGCTTATCGGAACTAATTCTTATTGTAAATACTCTTGAATGTGCCGAAGACTGAAATTTATTTATTTCTATCATAGTTGTGCCTGTAGTTTATTCAGAATTATTATTCCTTTTGCTAATACCAAATTACTTTTTTTTCTGTGCAACAGAAACCGGTCAACATCCCAGAGGAAATCACTGTGATGAAAGAAAAAAAAAGTGGGGGGTGTGTGTGTGTTTAACTTGCCAATCCTAAGTTACACTGCAAATGGCGAGGTTCTTTTACGCTTAAGTGAAATTCTCCATTCTAGTTTTACGCTAAAGCCAAAGAGTTGCTTAATTAATGACATGCTCTAAAGAGATTTATGATAACTACCACTAAAAATATATCTGATGAACACGAACTTAAAGATGTATACATCCACATTCACACATATATATTTACATGTGTGTATATAAACACATATATATGCATATACATAGCTTATATAAGTGAATTAAAAAGTAACCTGTATTTTGATAAAAATTTATACACACACACACACACACACACACTCTCTCTCTCTCTCTCTCTCTCTCTCTCTCTCTCACACACACACATATATATGTGTGTGTGTATGATTTGTTCCTGTGCGTGTATCTATCTATCTATCTATTTATCTATCTATCTATATATATATATATATATATATATATATATATATATATATATATATATATATATATACATACATATTACAGACACATATACAGTATATTACATCTGTTGTGTATCTATCTATCTATTTATATACATAATATATATATATATATATATATATATATATATATATATATATATATATATATATATATATACATTACATACACACGCACACAGACACACATACATATTTGTATTTGTGTGTGTGTGTGTGTGTGTGTGTGTGTGTGTGTGTGTGTGGTTTGTTTCTGTGCGTGTATGAGGCAGCGCTCGTCAGTCTGTCAGGGTTTTATTTTCTTGTAGACTGCTGTCGAAATTCTCTTTAGTTCGCTCATGACTGCTGCAATTCTGAGGCAGAATTCATGGGAACATTTCGAGGTAAAAAGTTTCAGTGAAATGTCGTGTGCAGACTAATTATTAAAGAAAACGGGAAAAAAGTAAACAGAGGACAGTTACGGTAATTACCGAAATATTCTTTGTTCCATGCCTTTTTTGTGAGCCTTTTTTTCCATTCCTTCGAGGTCAAACAAGGAATTACTCCTTTTTTTCCATTCCTTCGAGGCCAAACAAGGAATGACTCCATTTTTCCATTCCTTCGAGGCCAAACAAGGAATGACTCCTTTTTTCCATTCTTTCGAGGCGAAACAAGGAATGAATCCTTTTTTTTTTCATTCATTCGAGGCCAAACAAGGAATGACTTCTTTTTTCCATTCCTTCGAGGCCCAAAAAGGAACGACTCCTTTTTTCCATTCCTTCGAGGCCAAACAAGGAATAACTCCTTTTTTCCATTCCTTCGAGGCCAAACAAGGAACGACTCTTTTTTTTTCATTCCTTCGAAGCCTAACAAGGAACGACTCCTTTTTTTCCATTCCTTCGAGACCTAACAAGGATGACTCCTTTTTTTCCATTCCTTCGAGGCCAAACAAGGAACGACTCCTTTTTTTCCATTCCTTCGAGGCCTAACAAGGAATGACTCCTTCTTTTCCATTCCTTCGAGGCCAGACAAGAAACGACTCCTTTTTTTCCACTCCTCCGAGGCCAAACAAGGAATGACTCCTTTTTTTCCATTTCTCCGAGGGCAAACAAGGAATGACTCATAGTTGGCAGCACCACAGCCAACATTTGCATGTCTCCTGCCATTCCGTAGTGTACAACACGCAATTCTTGACTGTCTTTTTATTGAATAGTCTCTCACTATGGTCCCTACCCCTAACTGTACCCCACTCCTATAGTATCCTCCCGACCTCAACAAATTTCATGCTTTCCAAAAGCAACACGCGAAGTCAGTTGTTCACGCGCGTTTACCTTCCTTTTACATGACAATGAATCAGTTTTGCTTCTTAAGTAATTAAGATTTAACTGAACAGGGCCTGCCTTCCCCCAAAAGCGGGCGAGGGCATGAATTCACTAATAATGCAAGTTGTATGTCCTCTTTTGTCTTGATTCAAACGCATAAATAAATAGCAGGGAGCATTTGGCAATATGAACATGTCTTCGTTGCAGAATTCACGATATTTCAAATTGATCTGCTTGATAGCGTGTGCTGTGTAAGGTATCCAGGTATTCAAATGATAAAGGAAAACCAGTATATAGTTCAGCGCAGTAAAGAAGCATATACATTTTTCTTGAAAACATATACCAGTTTTAGAAATCTAACTCAGTGAACCAGACTTAATACGCATTACCGAATTAACTATTATTATCATTTATTTCTCTCTCTCTCTCTCTCTCTCTCTCTCTCTCTCTCTCTCTCTCTCTCAGTTGTCCATTCCAAATATTAATCCTGCAATGAATGCATGGCTGATAATGGCACCTATATTTTATACGTCCTTAGATAAATCAAGATAAATCTGCTAGCATGGAATACCACCAAGCTTATTACTTTAAAGCAGGATTATATAACATAAATCAGGACAGGGATTTATTGCCCTGACAAGGCAAACGAGAAGGAGTAAGGGTGATTTGTGCAGA
>JANJGK010000012.1:10389968-10399968 GCA_039081455.1 Macrobrachium rosenbergii
GGAAAGAATGTTTCACATGAATAGTGAGTCATTTTTTACCTTTGGTAAAATCTGTTTTAGCTTACCTTCTTCACAGAATATTAAAGTATACTAGGGACAAGCTCTGACATGATATAATCTCATTAAAGTTCAGTCTTGGGTATAATGCTCCAATGATCCGGTAAGCACCGATCAGCCATGTTTACCATTAACTATTAAACACATTTTCAACGAAAAATATTTGAGGAATAAAGGAAGGTGCACACGTCGATAATGTACTGACGATCTGAAAATTTTGGAATGAAACGAAGCACACGAAGAATCTGTAAAATTGTGGTAAAAAGTATTAAAAAATTTTTTTTTTTTTTTTTTTGGGGTTTGAAGGACACCATTGTTTTTCACTGAATACAAGCACCACTAAATTTTGTGTTATCAACTCTATTAAAGGAATCCAAGCTACTTTGGTGTTATTTATTGTTAATGATCTCTTTAATTATTTATCTTAAAAGTTCAATATTAACTTTTTTTTTAGAATGAAACAGGATACTATATTGGTAAACATTAATTTTTCGAAATATTTTTTTTTATTGAGTACAAGCTCCACTACATTTTATGGCTTGAGCTCTATTAAAGGAAGCCAAGCTCATTTTGCGTCATTCATTATGAATGATCTCGTTAATTGTTCATCTTAAAAAATCCATTATCAACGATCTCTTCAATTATAAATCACTTTAAAACGTTTCGAAATATATCTCTTTACATCGCATTCACTAGGCTTTGCCAACGACTTGATTATAAGTTACTTCCCAGGTAAAGTGGATTCGATACTGAGGGATACTTGTGGTACAAACTTAACAATCAGCTATCATGGAGATTCGGTGATCTTGACCTCAATTCGACAGCAATATACAAACAGAGTCAAAATCTACTTAACCGCTCTTGAGACCTGAATGAATAAATTGACGGTCTATCGTATTTTCATAAATCGTATAAAATTCTTATTTTCATAAACTGTATAACAGTCTTATTTTCATAAATCGTACAATAGTCTCATTTTCATAAATCGCATAATAGACCTATTTTCATAAATCGTATAATAGTCTGGACGTTTCGGAACTTTCCTGCTTCCATTCCATTGTCATCAGCAGACAAACGATAATGATTTGCTTCTAGAGTTGGTTTATTATTTGGGATTTGTGGATAAATATGCGGACACGTCATTACACATCTCACTAAGCTTATGAGTCAAATTTACAAATGTGCAAAATGATATTGTGCAATTCATAACTATATCTTATTTTGTTTATTTAATGATGCAGTATTTCAGTATCATTCTATATTCAGTGCTGGTTAGGATTCCTGGTGTTATCGTTATCAAAGTAGGAGCACGGATTTTCCTGCACGGGATATCGGTCACACTTTCTCTCCCCCTCATAATCCATGCGTGATATCATAAAATAAAACACATGATAAATATTGAAAATATAAATATCTCTTTTTCTATATACGAAAATGCTTGGATATCAGACTTCCGTGCTGGCTATGCATGTGAGACTAATGTTCATGAATAGGGTAGTTTGTCGGCTTGCTTTTCAGAATCATGCAAGCCAGTTCTGGAAACTGGTGCAAGTCAGTTGTGGGAAACTGGTGCAAGTCAGTTGTGGGAAACCAGTGCAAAGTCAGTTGTGGGAAACTGGTGCAAGTCAGTTGTGGGAAACTGGTGCAAGTCAGTTGTGGGAAACTGGTGCAAGACAGTTGTGGGAAACCAGTGCAAGTCAGCTGTGGGAAACTGGTGCAAGTCAATTGTGGGAAACTGGTGCAAGTCAGCTGTGGGGAACCGGTGCAAGTCAGTTGTGGGAATCTGGTGCAAATCAGTTGTGGGAAACTGGTGCAAGTCAGTTGTGGGAAACTAGTGCAAGTCAGTTGTGGGAAACCGGTGCAAGTCAGTTGTGGGGAATTGGTGCAACCTCGCTAAAGTCGCATGTCAAGTTGAGGGAAGTATAAATATAGAGCCATTTATTATATACAGTATATGTCAGTTAATACTATTCCAAGTTACTGTCCTTGGGCAATGGACACACGAGCTTCATGGCACAAAAGGTTAGTAATTAGGGCTGACTGGAGATTGAAAGAGGTGTTTTATCAACCTCAGAGCGTAATGAAAGACATATTTCGGGCTCCTTACAAAATAAGAGCTAGACAATGAATGTGTCATATATCATGGTCCTTGCAAGCATTTTATTTGTAACATAAAAAAAATTAATTCGTTATTTGGTAATAATATTCTCATTCTTGTATGTCCATTAAATGTGTTGTTTTGATAACGCCGGCCGTGATTGTTCACTTTGAAATTCGTATTTAATTTCACATGTTTATCAGTCCTTGTATGCACGTACTTATTTATGGATACAAATATCAAACCAAGTATGGTAATTCAACATAAAAATTCGTCTCTATTCCATTAAATGCCTACGAGCGTTTAAAATCTTTATATACAATCTGTTTAAAAAGCAGTTTATTCTTCATGGAAAAAAATTCTTTTTCTCTGAATTTTTCAAGGAAAGTCACAATTCGTCCTTATCTTTCACACACACACACAGACACATATATATACATATATATATATATATATATATATATATATATATATATATATATATATATGAATAAGGTTATGTTAAAAGAAGCCTTTGTATTGTCAATACTTGAACAACTTTAATTTCAATAAAATCAAATATGAGAGAGAGAGAGAGAGAGAGAGAGAGAGAGAGAGAGAGAGAGAGAGAGAGAGAGAGAGAGAGAGAGAGAGAATCTGGCTAACCTTGGCGGTCTTAAGCCCGGCTTAACATCCAAGGTATTAGGCCAAATGGGCATGTTTGATTCATGCATTCCAGAAAAGCATTCCCGCGACTGTAGAGAAATGCAAACGGGAAAGGCAACGGGGCAACTTTAATGCGTCCAGATTTACCTGTCCTTTACCTGGATGCTTTACCTGGGACGGGAAAGGTAGGCCAGATAATAACGCAGGTGTAAATGAATGCTGGGAATGGATTACGAGGAAATGGTTGATATTCAAGGCGGAAGCCATCCACAGGACCCAACATTCTAAACCAGCCAGAGATGAAATTTAAGGAAGATTTCAGTATTTTGTTGACATGCCCATAATAATAATAATAATAATAATAATAATAATAATAATAATAATAATAATAATAATAATAATAATAATAATAATGATAAATAATTTGGGGAATTTTTGTAACTAAGTTACCCGAATTTATAATAATAATAATAATAATAATTAATTTGGGGAATTTTTTGTAACAAAGTTACCCAAATATATAATAATAATAATAATAATAATAATAATAATAATAATAATAATAATAATAATAATAATAATTAATTTGGGGAATTTTTGTAACAAAGTTACCCGAATTTATAATAATAATAATAATAATAATAATAATAATAATAATAATAATTAATTTGGGGAATTTTTGTAACAAAGTTACCGAATTTATAATAATAATAATAATAATAATAATAATAATAATAATAATAATAATAATAATAATAATAATAATTAATTTGGGGAACCTTTGTAACAAAGTTCCCCAAATTATATAATAATAATAATAATAATAATAATAATAATAATAATAATAATAATAATAATTAATTTGGGGAACTTTTGTAACAAAGTTCCCCAAATTTATATAATAATAATAATAATAATAATAATAATAATAATAATAATAATAATAATAATAATTAATTTGGGGAACTTTTGTAAATTAAAGTTCCCCAAATTTATTATTATTATTATTATTATTATTATTATTATTATTATTATTATTATTATTATTATATGCGAGGAGTAAAGTCATCGAAAATGTATGAAAAAAAAATTGACTTCCATAAACATGATTTGACGTTTTGTGTGTTGAAAGAAAATGCTTTTCGTATTTCCCATTCATCATAAATAGAGAGTGTCCAATAAATATGAATTTGGCCGCAGTGTTTATCACAACAACAAAGAAGCTTTGAATTGATGAGATGCCAATTATGGCAGAGGAAAGACTGGTAAAATGTCTTTTCCCTTTTGTTTTCTCTCTCTCTCTCTCTCTCTCTCTCTCTCTCTCTCTCTCTCTCTCTCTCTCTCTCTCTAAGCCCTTTGTTGGCCGAATCGCTTGAGCTTCAGACTGTCACTCAATGGACCGGAGTTCAATTCCCGCGGCCGGCTGATGAAGAGTTAGAGGAATGTATTTCTGGTGATAGAAATTCATTTCTCGCTATAATGTGGTTCGGATTCCACAATAAGCTGTAGGTCCCGTTGCTAAGTAACCAATTGGTTCTTAGCCACGTAAAATAAGTCTAATCCTTCGGGCCAGCCCTAGGAGAGCTGTTAATCAGCTCAGTGGTCTGGTAAAACTAAGGTATACTTACTTCTCTCTCTCTCTCTCTCTCTCTCTCTCTCTCTCTCTCTCTCTCTCTCTCTCGGCAAATATATCTTATAAACATGCATGAAGTCTAGATAGCCTATACTTTATGTCTAACTGGTTTTGAAAAAGACAACTCCGGAGTTTATTTGCATGTGAAGCAAGCGAATTGAAGACAACGTGTTCTTAGTTTTCACTAGAAATGCCATTTGATAACAGCCTATAGCAATAAATCAGACATTTCATTTCGTAGCACCATTAAAAAAAAAAAAAAAAAATATACATATATATATATATATATATATATATATATATATATATATATATATATATATATATATATATATATATATATATATATATATATATATATATATATATATATATATGTGTGTGTGTATGTATGTATAACTGAATCACGAAGATATGGAACGTGGTGAATGTATAAATAAAAGCCTGCTAGTAAAGGACCGTGTGTCGAAAGGCCTAGCAACCACTTTGTTGTTTCACTTTTCCTTCGTGCCATTTGTCTTTATATATATATATATATATATATATATATATATATATATATATATACATATATATATATATATATATATATATATATATATACATATATACATACATACATATATATATATGTATATATATAATATATATATATATATATATATATATATATATATATATATATATATATATATATATATATATATATATCTTTGTTTTAGACTGCTGTGGTAAAATCCCTTGTGTTACAGTTACAGTCATGAAGAAATATGCAGGTAAATATTTCGAGTGTCAGAGTCATTTTTAACGAAGAACAAAGGTAATTAGAACTTAAAACGTAAAAACAGTATAAAATAATTAAAATATGGGGAGACAATATATTGTTTTCCCATAAGGTAACATCATTACAAGATAATGCTGTACATTCTTTCTCTCTCTCTCTCTCTCTGTGAACAATTAGAATTCTGGCCCGTTCTGTGTGTTTGGGTGAAAACAAGTGAGCGCCATGCAATATTCCTTTCATCACGCAGCAAATTATTATTGAATTACACGCATAATGTGCTGTCCAATTCCTTAAAAGCATATTCAATAAATTGAAGAACAACTTCGTAACAAATCGTTCAGAAATGCATATTTGAACCTGAGGTTCGTAACTGTTCTAGACTATAAAAGTCAGGGGGATTATAAATCCCCTGACACTCCTACTTCCCATGGCTTAATATCTTGAGAGCGCCTTACCGAGAAAAATATTTAGTGTAATTTAACAGTGGCCGTATCTTGAACCTATTTTCTTCCTCCCTAAGTAAGAAGTTAACGAAGGATCTTGGAAGTACATCTCTGGATTAATGTTAACGCAATTTATATCAGATTGCTTCCATCCCATATTTTGCCTCAAATGAAGTTGAGAGAGAAACTGAAATAATATCCTATCGGACTCCTAGTCAGGAAAATTGCGGGAATACAGAGTAGTCTTGGCTTTTATCTGAATTTCAGTACTTTGCAATTTTAAAATATCCGGTAATAAAATGTGAAACATTATGAAATTATAATCAACAATAATACCATAAACATTCTAATTTTAACCAAGTCTGAAATTGAGACATCTATCTCCAATATTGGACAAAAAATATTTTATTCACCATTTACTAAAGTTATGCTTTCATTAGTTTCAGGTCTAGTTTCAGGTCAAAGTAATATATATATATATATATATATATATATATATATATATATATATATATATATATATATATATATATATATATTATGCTTTCATTAGTTTCAGGTCTAGTTTCAGGTCAAAGTAATATATATATATATATATATATATATATATATATATATATATATATATATATATATATATATATATATATATATATATATATATATATATATATATATACATATATATATATATATATATATATATATATATATATATATATATATATATACATTAGCGTGTAAACAAAATCCGTATCACATTCCGTCTTATCAGGTAACTGCCACATCCGGGGGGGAAACGGCCCCCACATGGAAGTCAACCCAGTTACTATGGCCCCACCACCAGCTCCACAGGTGGACCCATCTCACTCCAATGACGTCACGGCTTTGGCAGGGAAAACTGCTTTGCTCAACTGCAGAGTTCACAACATTAACAACAAGACAGTAAGTGGAATCTATGCACTGTGTTCTCCATAACTATGAAGTTGAAATTTTTATGATTGTGAATTTTCTATTAGTTTAAATCAATGTGGATTTATGATTGTTTATAAAAATCCTTGTTAGAAAGTGCATACTATAACTCCATAATTCTGTACATACTCCACTCAATTTGCCCCGCAATATCTCAGTTTTCAGATGACCTTCTGCCTTATATATCATATTTTCCTTTTCTTTCAAAAATGATGTTATTTCGTCTTTATATTGTCTTAATTCTGTGTAGGAATAATACCTGGATAACAACTCATCACAAAAAGCTTTCTTATTTTCAGCTGGTTGAAGAAGAGGCTTTCTCCATATCAGGGAATAAAAGTGAAATAAAGAAAGATACTTATGAAGCATCATCGACATTGATTACTAATTGCAATAAAAATATTGTTTGGTTATCAATACTTACAAAAGGCTGATTAAAATGGCCTTTCATTTCCTAGAGTGAATGATGGGCTTTAAAAGTAGAGCAGATTGCAAAATAAGTGTTGAGGATATATGGCCAGTTCTGTTATTCAATTACGTAATTTCCGATAAATAACCTGAGTATTCATTAACCTACGCACCCTCCGAAATGATGTCATCACTATAATATGAATTTACATTTTCTGAACCTTTATCATTGCTAAGAAAAGTTCAGTAAATATTTTAGGATGTTCTTCAGAGATTTAACCATGCACTAAAATTAACACGAACACCGTTTGGTAGGTTAGAGAACGCACCCACCACAGACATTGTCAGATGCACTGACAGCCGCATACATGCAAGAGATTTTGTATGTCGTAATGTTACTAGATCAAGATCTAAACGCACATCATACATACATATAATTACAGATATATATTACACACACACACACACACACACACACACACACACACATATATATATATATATATATATATATATATATATATATATATATATATATATATATATATATATATAGAAACGTGATATAAAGTATACGCCTATTCGCCTTAGGAACAGTTGGAAGTTCATGAGCATTCTTGCATGAATTCAACAAGTTTCTACGAGGGACGAATGTCGTGTGTTCACCGATCGTTCAAGTTTGTTATGAGTAGTGTTCAGGCTTCAATAAGCACCATACTTTCCACCAATAGCTCTTGGAGCGTTTCTTCTTTGCAGATGATTTTACTGTCACCTAGTAGCTCTTTGATTGGTGAAGATTATACGTTGAGACCTGCTGTAGCTTAACTTAACTTACTGTGCTTCGCGTGGAGCCATTTAGAAGCACTCAAGTTCATACAGAGTCTGTTCTCCCTTAATTTTCTTTACTAAAAGAAAATTAATCATGTTATCCAACCCCTCTGATGTTAGGACTTAACTCTGGTTTTACTCGACTGTGAATGGTTCGTCCGACGGGGCTATGCTACAGAAAATAACCCTTCCTTTCATCTGTATCATTTGCGATGTATCTCACTGAAAAGTTTTTTCTTTTCTTATCATTTGGAGGTATCATGGATCCGCCATCGAGACATCCACTTACTCACAGTCGGAAGATACACCTACACGTCCGACCAGAGATTTAGGGCTTTGCATGAGGAGGACTCCGATGATTGGGTTCTGAAGATTAATTATGTTCAGGTAAGGCCGTCGCTTGTAAATTTCGTCTCTACAAATTTCATCAATTTTTTTTTCTGTCAATAGGTATTTCTATATCTCTTCATATGCTATTTTTGTGTCCTACAATCCACAGTTTTGTGTTAGTTTCTCCGAACTATTTTGCCTCTCTGTCGAAATCACATTGGTTCCATCTACTTCTGCCACTTTTTTCTTCTGTTTTTTCTCAAAATTTTCAGTTTCCTTCACACCATAGATTAAGCAGCTAAATATATCTGTCTTCACTCCTTAATTCTCCTTTCTTAGAAGAGCTATCTTTGCACCTAATTAGCCATCTATTTTATATTCAACCCTACTGTCAGAATGTAACTGACCCCTTTCTTGCCTCTTCTATTTCAGCTCCGGGACACAGGGATATACGAGTGCCAGATATCCACCACGCCTCCAGTCTCGCATTTCATACGACTCAATGTTGTCAGTAAGTTATTGACCCTAGTAATATTTTATGCTCAATTCTGTTATTTCTGTCCCAAGCGTAACGACTTTTATGGTAATTTTTTATGTATATTTAGGGGCACACGAACATTCTGTATACAAAAGTAAGAATTTCATACCCTCTTCTTTTAATCGTCATGGTTAGATCTGCAATCGTTCCTAAATGTTATTTTGCAACAAGAGAGCAATCATCGACGCCAAATTACGTCAATTATTTCGACAGATATACATTTGTGGCAGAGATACGTACACTACTAATTCGAATCTAAGTTATCTGAGTTTTCTGAACAGTACGTGAAAATTAGTTGCTCTTCCGCAAGTGGAATATTAATAATGGATCCACATTATCAAGCTATTTTATAATCAATGCAGATTCTGTGTAAGATCCAGAAGAAAATTGAAAATTTGGATGTAAAGACTTTTCCCGTACACCACGTTGGCTGGAAATGAACGATGATGCTTTTTACGTATTTTCCAGAGCCACAGACTCACATATTAGGTGGGCCTGATATGCATATCAACAAAGGTTCGACCATCAACCTCACCTGTGTTGTGGAATTCAGTCCGGAGCCGCCAGATTTTATTTATTGGAATCATAACAGCAAGGTAAGGAGTTGGAGTTGGTTGCTTGGTTAGGTTTGCCTTAATGTGTTCATTATTTATAAATGAAGTATGATAAAGGCTTGGGGGGGGGGGAGGAATCCTGGCAATAGATCAAGTAAATAGAAGTTATAAGAATCTTCTGCAGTAATTTCACTATAACTTGATTGCATGAACAAAGTAACAGTATTTTCTCATAAACAAAGTTATCCACGCCGTTCTCTCTTCTTGAACCTAAAGCTTAATTTATCATTTCGATTTCATATAACAAAATTGACTTCCCGACGCCTGTTGAACACGTCATTCAGAAAACTATATTGCACATCAAATTACTAAAAACCAACTTCCATCATGAAGTTCCTATCATGAAGTTCAAGCTTGTGTATGTCGATATCATCGAAAAATCTATCGCTGTGAATGGGACTAAGCTGAAAAAAAAAGTAACAGCATAATGAAGAATGATATATCTAATTAGCGAAATTCAATAAAAAGAAAATGGGGTCCATTCAGACTGCATCTGGTGCATGCCAAATACATGTGGGCGTGTATGTGCGCACATCTGATAAACATGTTTACTTGTGGGCATTGTGTCTGTACTGTAAACAAACTACAGTATATAACACGAGCTTGTTGGCGGGCGCTACGCGCGCTAGAACTCGGCGCTGCTGTTTCCC
>JANJGK010000012.1:10404968-10409968 GCA_039081455.1 Macrobrachium rosenbergii
TTGGCTAGGAAAAAAGTCACAATTTTGGCTAGGAAAAAAGTCACAATTTGGCTAGGAAAGAAGTCACAGGAAAAGTCAAAATTTTGGCTAGAAAAAAAGTCACAGGGAAAAAGTACCAATTTTGGCTAGGAAAAAGTCACAATTTTGGCTAGGAAAAAAGTCACAATTTTGGTTAGGAAAAAAAGTCACAGGAAAAGAGTCACAATTTTGGCTAGGAAAAAAGTCACAATTTTGGCTAGGAAAAAAGTCAAAATTTTGGCTAGAATAAAAGTCACAGGGAAAAAGTACCAATTTTGGCTAGGAAAAAGTCACAATTTTGGCTAGGAAAAAAGTCACAATTTTGGCTAGGAAAAAAGTCACAATTTGGCTAGGAAAGAAGTCACAGGAAAAGTCAAAATTTTGGCTAGAAAAAAAGTCACAGGGAAAAAGTACCAATTTTGGCTAGGAAAAAGTCACAATTTTGGCTAGGAAAAAAGTCACAATTTTGGTTTGGAAAAAAGTCACAATTTTGACTAGGAAAAAAGTCACAATTTGGCTAGGAAAAAAGTCACATTAATTTATGGTGGCTGGTAATAAAATCACAGGGGGAAAATTCACAGTATTTCCTGCGGGTCATTATCTTAATGATATTTACCGTCTTTTGTTTATGTTTATACGGAAATCCCCAAGGGGCTTGTACTAAACACGCCGCAAAGGTGTATACATACCGGGTTACAAAAAAAAAAAAAAATCCCCAACGGACTTGTAGTGAACACGCCGCAAAGGTGGATACATGCCGGGTTAAAACCCTTGGGGGTCACTAACTAGAAAAGATTATTGTGATTTTTTCCTCTGACTTTTTTTCCCGTGACTTATTTTTTACCTGCCCTTGATTTTGGAATTGATAATCATTGAAAAAGCTGTTCACTAGTTGTTAATTACTAGCGCTTGGAACTTTCATACGCGCCACGACCTTACCAAGTAGCTTCGCTCGTAATAATATTATTTAGTGACCTGATTTTGTAGCTTATTATTACATTTCCAACATACTTTTGTGGCATATACAGAGGAAAAACGGCTGGATGAAATTTGAGAGTATTCACGTTAAAATACTTCAGTGACCTCAAATTTATTTTTTGAAAATTTTGAGGATGTAGGTCACGTGACAGTAAAAAGAGATGCACCTGCAAAAAAAATTGGAAGTTCCCATATTCTTTGGAAGCTTGAATTTCAAAAACCAATGGCCCTTGTCGGTTTGTTCCATGTGAACAGGGGTTTTATTTTCTGAATTGCAATTAGACCTTAACGACTGTTGCATCGTGTTCCAAACAGAAGAAAAATATTTTTTTGTTTTATTTATTAAGAATAAATTACACGCTTTAAATGTTACGCAGAACGATGTTAATTGAATGTTAAGCTTTTTTATTAGCACCCTTCCCTTATGATCCTCTAATGACGGGAAGACTGTTTCCCAAAAGCTAAGGATTTTCTGATGACGGGAACAATGTTTCCCAAAGGCTAAGGATTTGTTAATGATGGGAAGAATGTTTCCCATAAGCTAAGGGTTTTCATTAATGTTGTTTTTATAAGAGGCCTAAAATATATAAACCATCCATACTATATAAACGAAAAACGAAAAAAAATAGTTTCCTTTCATTCATAAGACCTTATGTCGTGATAAAAAGGTGATTAGTGAATTACTCTCATTCGTTCAATGAGACGGTTCAATTTACTCTGTCCGTTTGAGTTTGTTGTTTTTTTTTTAAATGTCACTGTCATTAGAAGGGTATCTTTTTAAATCAGTACAGCTTTTATGCCTTCTTGAACACTAGCGGACCCAGAAAAATTTCATGGGGGGCACCAATTTTCATATTATGCATACATACATACATATATATATATAATTTCTGTAATAGATTTTTTACTTTCTTCCCATTTTTATACTTCTCATTTTTGTCATTATCTAAATCTTCAATATTATTATTTTGTCATTATTTCTCATGGGGGGCACGTGCCAAGTGGCCATCTCCCCCTGGACCCGCTAGGGGTCTTGAATGTCAGCGAGGTTTTACAATGTTTAAACACGGGGCACAACTTACCAAAAGCTAGAGCTACATTCTAAAAGGCCACCATTCCTGTGTGTTTGTCTCAGAGTATTGCCATCGTAATTTTATCAGAAGACAGACGTAACTTGGCATCTGATTTTATAATGTGTCTCATGTACTTTGCTTCCATCACGTTTATTGGAATAAGAATTGTTAAAAATGTTTTTTTTTTAATTTACGAGATTACCAGCCATCACGTTTCCTTCTTATGCCATTAGTGTCTTTCTCTTTGCAGGCTTCACGACCGTCTTTTTGACGCTGACGTCAAAAAAACTTGTACACATTGATGTGGAGGGTTTTCCTAACCTTAAGAGTATCCTATAGCCCATCTTCTGTAACGCTGCTTTTCTACAGCAACATCCATTTTTTGATGATAAAAATAATGACAGCATACTTTCAGGATCGTCCATTATTCCCGAAGAATACTGGAAATGAAGACCATAATCATTTCCTCAGATGTTTTCATTGTTTTTTTTTTTTTTTTTTTAGGAAAATAAAGAGAAAATATGCTTCCTCATCTACTTGCCGTTGTAAAGATACAGTGGACACTGGATTTGTTTTTTTTTCGGTTTCACTGACACTTCCTTGTTAAGTCGCCTGAAGTATATAATAATTGTATTTAATTAAACTGAACTCATTTCCTGTTTTCATCCTTTAACGGATGGATTAAAACGGATAACCACGTCCATGCAAGCATCACTTCAGTTCTGAAATTAATTCCAAAAGTAATAATATATCATTTTCAAAGATGTAAATTCAGACATTAATTGAGACTTTAGTTGGACTTTAGTTCTTCCGTTCGTCAAAATTAAATCCTCACAACCACTGAAAAATAAAAAGAAATTGTCACATTCCTGTTAATTTCCTGAAAGAGAATTTCCTCAACATTCACACCTCTGTTGCTCAAATGGTTCAGACTCAGAACATTTTTACGTGTACATACATTTTTCGGTCTTTTGTATAAGTATTCATCTCAAACTGAAGCATGAATTACTCTTGTTTCAAGTGGTCAGTTCAGATGTTGCCCGTCAAGCGCAGTTTTCAGTTTCAACCTTCCGATTTGGCAGTAAGTGAATTTACCGCCGAAGAGAATTCATTACAAACCGAATGATGAACAATCAACCGAGCAACATTTCCTGCTACAAACGAATTAATATTAGATCATCTTTTTGGGGTAATTAGAATCGTCATTAGAACCGTATGTTTTTCAGGTGTCATGAATGTGTTTCGACACTCGATGTAACCTTGGTTGTATTATGGATTCTTGGACGCTGCAGAGACCATGCAGTCCTTGACTCGTTGTTAAAATAAGCCATCTTCTAGAATTTTGGGATGCACATCGGAAACCTTATAAGTATTCTCGGACAAGAAATTTTTTATTCTATTAATAGCATCCAGTTCCCGACACACAAGATTTGTCATTACTTGCAGAAGAAATCCCATTACATTAGTTGAAAATAAGCGGGTTTTGCCAAAACACAGTTCATTTATTTGTTCTAATAACAGCCACAGTGACACTTTTGCAGTCAGCCCATTCGTAAACTTCTGAAATAGTTTAAATAACCTGATGCACTGTAAATTCTTCAGGGTCGACAATTGGATTACACTGTTACCGTCATATCATTAAGGGAATATGGTTGTGATAAGAATCCTGGATGTTGAATGTCTCCCATTTATTTTTAAATGGTGCATATTACGTCACTTTCATTTCCGTTAAATAATGTATGAAAAATGTTTTATAATGTGGTAATCGTTAAGGAGAATTTACAGAATTTACATGTATCTGAAGCCTACTAGGATTTGTGGTACTGACATAAATTTGCACAAGCTCTAATATAATTCACTCATGAAAAAATTATTTTACAGTCATTTCGCTTAGGTTTTGGCGGCGAAAATTGCCTTCCATTTCTTGTAAATGGTAACAGCAGAAGTAATTCTGTGTTTTCAGTAATAGTGGTTTATCATTATTATTATCATCGGCATTTCCGATTTCTCAAACTAAAAAACTTCATTAGTAGAGTTGAGATACCGGTTAGATTTCTCACTGATTTTACTTTTGTGATGAGGCGATCCAAGAACAGTCGAACAATGAACGCCGAAGGAAAGTTAACTGAGAGAAGGAAGCCTTTATGACCAAAAGGGTATTCAATTGATATTCTATCTTGGCAACCACGAAGAGATGACACATCTCAGTTTCCCACTGATACGACATGAGTTTCTTGAAATCTCGATATCTCTAGATATCGCTTGGAGAATATGGACAGAAGGAAAATGGAAATTTTATCCAAAACGTAGTGAAGGGAAAGATATCAAAAACGTAAAATAAAATGAGGAATATGTCGAATACGTAGGAAAAGGGGAAGGCTTCTGCCGCCTTTTTTAATTTATAATAGAGTGAACATATCTCTCTATTCAACAAATTCTTTTCATCGACAGCAAAATTCATTTTGCATTATGTATCACAAAAGCCGTGCAAATTTATGTCGTGAAATTGCAGCACCTCACTGTCCATGTGTCTTGTCATTGGACTCCATCTCCGAATACTCTAGGAGTTGTCGTTTAATGACATTGTTTTTGTAAAGATTCTAAACAAAGGAAATTGTATTCCTTCAAATTAATAAGGTCGAGTGAGAGCAGAGTTGTAGACAGAGTGACGTCACGTCTTCCCGCACAGCAATTCCTTCTCTTCTTTCGTAAGTGATTCAGTCGGTCTTGGATTGCGTCATCCCCCGCCCAATATCCACTTGCTGAATTGTTCCCGTAATTTATAATTATCGTAATGAGTGTGCTGATTATCATCTTTGTGATTAAGGATTAACTATTCTTTTTTGAGTGTTCCTTTCTCTGATTAAATTTAAGGAATGATTTCCATCAAGAGTCGAGGTTCTCATGATCATTATATGCTCTCATGCTACC
>JANJGK010000012.1:10414968-10422468 GCA_039081455.1 Macrobrachium rosenbergii
CAAGAACGTGGACACCTGGGGTGATTGTTGTTGACCTAGGCCGGTCCGAGAACTTCAGAGAGAACCAAGCTTTCGGAGAGATAACACGTCCAGTTGGACCTCTTCCCCCTTTCTTTGTCTATTATTCTATTAGTGAAGTGAAGAAACAATTGCAAGAACTCCACGTCGGTCGTTGATGCGCACAACGTTCGTCCTAAGGTAAAGTCGCTTTTTTGTTCAAAACTTCGCCCATTCTTTTATCCTTTTTCTGTATTTCAAATTTCCTTTGTTCCCCCTTCAGCCACCACTTACGGTATATGTGTTCACGAAGTCTAGATTAAGTCAAATTATTTTATTGTTAGCTTCAACCCCATTATTCCAGTAAAATACCTAGGATTTAGGGTAAGCAAAATCAGGTTAAATCTCGATGCTTTTGTATGCCTCGCGTCCGAAAGTTTGGAAGAACCGTTGCGTTTAAAATCAAATTCATCTCAAATATTCTTTGTTAAGGTTAATAACCCTTAACTGGCGACCTTTGGCTAATTAACGTCTGTCTTTGAGGTTAACTTTTGGCTTCAAGTGGCAGGTTACGTGTAATCTTGGTTTGCAGGGCCGTAAAAATTACGTAAATTGAATAATACATGATCAACCAAGACTTCTCACACGTAACATTGGCGATCTTGCGTAGAATCTAAAGTACATTTTAGAGAAAGAATCTGGAGAAAAGGAAATTAAATTACATTAATTCCAAAAAAAAAAAAGAAAAAAAAAAAATAGTCAGATATTGAATTCCATTTCATTCTTCCAAACAAGGAACGAGGCATAATAATAAGCAGTAAAGAGGATAGTTATAATAACAAGTGTAGCGAGAATTAGCGTAGGAAAGGGTGCGTCGAGAGCAGAGTCATAATTTATAACGTCTAAGACAAGGGCATTTTACCGTGTTCGGACCGTGAGAGAAGTCGTTCAAGAAACGAATCCTAAGGCCGGGAAAAAGCGGAGCCTGTTTCATGTACACAAAGTAATTTAGAAATCGCGTCGGCAATTCCGATCGTTATTGTTTGCATATAGCGGGAATCATTCAAAAACCGTGTCAGTGAAGTGGCGAACGAACGGAAGTAGTAATTGTATCATAAAATACATTTTCAGTAAAGTAAATTTGGTCCGTTCCAAATCACGCAAATCTATTCCATTGTTTGCCGAGGATGTTTCACCGCGAGAGAACGATAACAAAAGACAAAGTTGTTTGGTAATTTAGTTTTCCATCCGTAACGTAAAACGCTATGCATGATTGGTATATTTAAAGTAAAATCTGGATACCTGCATTTGTTTCGTTGTTTGAATTTGTGCTAAAAAGAAAATACTCGCCGCGCGGTTGTTTTGAAATTGTTCGAACTGTTTGTGAGAGAACGGCCATTTTGGGGTTTCCTTCGCGCCGCGAGGTTGTCTTTGAAATTTAGGCCTAACGGGACCTTGGCCGCCATCTCAACGACCTTGTTATTGTGACCTCGACTCTGCTCCCCGCCACTCTTGGGGCATATATTTTTTTTTGCTTTTCGTAGCGAACCCACCTCCTAATATCTTAGCTAGGAAAAACCCAAAAGATAATTTAGGCAGGGAAAGATAGGCCTTAGTTAGGAGTAATAACAAGTTCCTATACGAATACCTACTATAAAATCATATAAAGAAAATTTAAAATTTTTACGATAAACTTTTGTGACGTCGGCTCCCGGGAAAATTAAGATAATAAAGTAATCCCTAAGGAAGCCAAGACGACGCATCAATATCATTTTATTAAGATCCATGCCATTGTGCATGTATAAAATCTTTGTTTACATGTTCTCAAGCAGCAAGAAATTCGCTGATTGAAAATCTCTCTCTCTCTCTCTCTCTCTCTCTCTCTCTCTCTCTCTCTCTCTCTCTCTCTCTCTCTCTCTCTCTCGTCATTCAAGTAAGCATTCCTAACCTAAGTGTACGTGACCCTCTTCAAAGAAAGAACGGCCGACACTAGGCTAATTAATTCGAATACTTTAACCAAATAAAAGAAACACCTCTGTCCCACAATAGATGAGGACAAGTTAAGAGTAATTACGATATGGTGATAAACTGTCGGTCACGAGTGAGGCCTGCTATCCAGACCAAAAAGCCAACAGTAGTTTTCACCCTCTGAAAAAAAGAAGGGGCCAGTACTGGGACCAGCCACTCACGAGGATCTTTAAGAAAAAAAAAAAACCCAAATTCACTTTATTCCACAGTGCCAATAATTTGCAGCACTCATCACTTGAATAGCTTACTTCTCTCTCTCTCTCTCTCTCTCTTTTACCTTCCCTTTCTCTCTCATTCGATTGTTGCACTCTGCAGGGGGTGTAGAGTGCCTTTCCTCCCATATAGCCTAGTTGGACTCCAGTAGAGGGTCCCTAGGAACACATTGGCACCATAAGTGCCACCAAGCAAGAATCCAGAAAAATAAATAAAACAAAACCAAAAGGGAACACAGAAGAGAAAGTTCTTCTGGAACTTAACCTGCACCAGTGCCTAGGGATACTGAGTGCCACCAGTGTGACCTGTACACGGCACACCCAAACTACAGTGCCACCTGTTGAAAGGGTGCCACGTCATTGAAGAGACACTTCCTCGCTGCCCAAGTACGCCCGTCGACCCGGTTAGACGCCCTTCCCCACCAGAACCATGGCAGCAGAGCATTATAAAACTTTCCTGGGGCTGGGGACGGCGGCAGGTCTCACCGGCTCGGAACTTACTACCTGGGTTAAGGAGCAAGTGGACGACTTGGCCAAGCGGGAGAAGGAAGAAAGACTCGAGCAGAGGAAGTATGAAGCCGAGCAGAGGAAGTATGAAGCCGAGCAGAGGCAATATGAAGAGGAAAGAGAAGAAAGAAGGAGACAGCATGAGTTAGCCTGCAAGGAAACCGAGTTAGCCCTAAAGGAGAAGGAGCTCAAGCTTGAGAGAGCGAAAATGGAGAATGCCGAAGCTATGGCTAGCCATCAAGCCTCCAGTCCTACACCTGCTGCATCAAACGCTCCAATTTCGAGCATCAATTCCCTAGTCCCCAAGTGGACTGAGGACGAGCCAGAAGCATGGCTGGAGGAGATCGAGGCTCTTTTCGATAACTACAGCACCACGGAGACGGAGAGAGCCTTAATACTAGCCAAGCATATGGAGGGAAAAGCCAAGGCAGCGCTTCGCTCACTGGAGAAGAGCCAGAGAGGCAACATGGCAGAAGTTCGTAGAGTCATTACAAAGGCCTACGAGATAACCCCAGAAAAATGGAGACAACGGTTCCGAGGTCTTGCCAAGGAAGTCGGCTGGTCTTGGACGGAATGGGCATGTCACAAAACCCAGTCCGGTACGCGCTGGTTCGACTCCTTGGCCTGCACGACGTTTGAGGATCTTTTCAATCGGACCATGCTAGAAGACCTTTTCCAATGTGTGCCAGGGCCCCTTGCGGTATATCTTAACGATAAACAGCCCTCCACACTTATGGAAGCTTGTCGCATGGCTGATTCGTGGGAAACCTTCAATCAGTCGCATTGCACCTCTCAGAAGCGAATCATCCCTCCGGCCTACCTCTCGAACTCCACTCGCCCGAAGAATGGACTGCCTAGCAAGACCCTGTGCAACTATTGCAAGAAGGGGGGCCACGCTGAAGCTGAGTGCCGATACAAACTCGGCACTAATAAGCAGCCTAACCCTACCAGCCAGAACTCCGCTCCCGATTCATCCGCTCAGCCCTCTCCTCCAACAGTTACTGCAGGCCACCGAGCCCATCCAAAAGGCCCGTGCAAATCCTGTGGGGCTGCTAGCCACTACAATGCTGGATCTCCGGCCTGTCCACATCATGTACCCACCACCAAATTTGTCAACCTAATCAGCACTTCATTCTCTGCGGCTGGTCCGCACCGGATCCTTTACCCCGAGAGACTGGAAACCCAGTACATCTCGGTGGCCCCTCTTCAGAGCACTAGCCTGCCCATGACCCTTCCGGTCACAGTAGACACTGCGGCAGATATTAGCCTGATCGCCAGGGCCCAAGTGCCAGCCGGTGCTGTGGTTGACGAAGAAACGCGGTGGGAAATGAAGTGGATAGAGGGCCACACCATTACCGTTCCCACGGTCCAACTCCAGGTAATGACACCTTGGGGCACGATACCCCACCGCCTTGGCGTGGTAGGTGGAATTCGGCCCGGAGTGGTCTTCTTGTTGGGTCGGGATCTTCTCTGCGGAAGCCCGTCACCAACGCCACTCCGCAGCCACGTTACCTCCTCCACGGAGGCCCCATCTAAAACTCTCAACCATGACAAACCTCCACCTTCCGCCCACCAAAGTGGTCCGCGGAAGGGGCATAAACCAAATTATTTCAGGCCTAGCCCTCTCCAATCGCGAAGGGCTGGCCCACCAAGAGGTCCTCCCCCTCCGCGAAGAGAGATTCAGGAGGAGCAGTACCGCTGCAGGACGTGCAAGCGGGCAGACCACTCCACAAATTGGGAGGGCTGCCCAAGCAAGCAACGCCCAGCGGACGCCCCCGAACAAAACTCTAGGAGAGGCTACGATCTCCCGCTGGGGCAGGAATCTCTGCCGCAGCCAACCACAAGTCGTCCGCGAGGTAGTGCACCTCCGGACCCCTTGTCAGGCATGCCTGACCCTCAACTGCTGCCAGTGCCACTTGCGAGCACTGAGCAGTGCCAGACTCCGTCCGCCACGGACGTTGAGCTACCAATGGAAAAGGCCTCTATGCCGGGTCTAAATCATGAGGCGAATCCTCCTCCGGGAGATTTAGGGTTCCCCATGCAGTTGATCATCGCGACTGGAGAGCCTCCAGCACCCGAAGCTTCTTCTTCACAAAATTTGATTCCAGGGGATGAACCCCTGGAGGATCGAAATGGTACCCCTTCCTTGGAAGACCAGGAACTGGCATCCTCGGACGCAGAAGTCGAGATCGCTCTCGCTCCGGTTGTCGCAGCAGCCGGAGTAGGGAGTCCTCCCGCAGCTTTTGCAGTTGCCCCTGACTTCGCGCCCGCTAGCCCTTCTGGCCTGTCCCCGGAGTTGGTGCTCTCATCACCTGCTAGGCCAGCTACTGATAGGCCTTGGAGGAAACCGAAGAAGAAGAAGAAGGGGCGGAAGAGAGCCCAGTAGTTGCCGAGCTATATGCTCATCCTGGCACTAGTGCCCTCTCGGCACAGTGCCCTAACATCTAAGAGTGATCCTGGCCCCTTGCCCAGAGAAGGTAGCCAGTGTGATCTCTTCCTTTTATTTGTACCCAGCCTAGGCCACCTTAAAGTACTGTACATCAATTTAGTAACCTTGTTCCTTCCACTTACCACCGAGCCGCAGTAATCATGTAAGTAGCATAACTAATTTCAGTAATCTTAACTATTGTGAAACGAGCCACGATGCTCGTGACACGCATGGCCTAAGACCTCAGTGAGGCACCCATTTATCATATGAGGCAACCCTCATGAATTAACTAGTAAATTTTAATTGTATTAAACATAAACCATGTTGTAATTTAGTTAGAATATTAACTCTTATGTTGGTGCTACGGTCGGGTTAGGTTAGGTTAGGCTAGGGAATATCATAGAACGTACCACTAGGCTAGGTCTAAAACACATCATGATTGTAGGAGGTAGCCTATAATAACCGTGAGCACCTTCTAGTACTATTAGAATTAGGTTAAGTAGTAATTATAGCTCATATCCTATCTAGGGTTAGGTAGTTCTGTAGCTAGGTAGGCTAACCAGGACTAATCTGCTCAGGGGAAGGAGAGTAACCTACGAGAGGCGAACAGCTTGCTTAGTATAGACCTTCACGCCCGAAAAGGGAGTGAAGGCCCTCTTAAGGGGGGGAGCTTTTACAAATATTACTGCTGTTCGCCCTCGTAACTTTTGATTGTAAAAATATCAGCCTGACTGAGACCGGGAAAAGACATTGTCTATATAGGTGCGTCTTAGTTCAAACCTTAACGTCCGTTGGAGAACGGGATAGGTAAGTTAGGCCTTTTACCCTATAGGAAAATTTCCCTATCAGCCTTAAGAATAGGTGGTCCTAAGGTCCCCTTTTCCTTCCTACCTGTCTCATGGCGAATGTTTTGAATACAAGAACGTGGACACCTGGGGTGATTGTTGTTGACCTAGGCCGGTCCGAGAACTTCAGAGAGAACCAAGCTTTCGGAGAGATAACACGTCCAGTTGGACCTCTTCCCCCTTTCTTTGTCTATTATTCTATTAGTGAAGTGAAGAAACAATTGCAAGAACTCCACGTCGGTCGTTGATGCGCACAACGTTCGTCCTAAGGTAAAGTCGCTTTTTGTTCAAAACTTCGCCCATTCTTTTATCCTTTTTCTGTATTTCAAATTTCCTTTGTTCCCCCTTCAGCCACCACTTACGGTATATGTGTTCACGAAGTCTAGATTAAGTCAAATTATTTTATTGTTAGCTTCAACCCCATTATTCCAGTAAAATACCTAGGATTTAGGGTAAGCAAAATCAGGTTAAATCTCGATGCTTTTGTATGCCTCGCGTCCGAAAGTTTGGAAGAACCGTTGCGTTTAAAATCAAATTCATCTCAAATATTCTTTGTTAAGGTTAATAACCCTTAACTGGCGACCTTTGGCTAATTAACGTCTGTCTTTGAGGTTAACTTTTGGCTTCAAGTGGCAGGTTACGTGTAATCTTGGTTTGCAGGGCCGTAAAAATTACGTAAATTGAATAATACATGATCAACCAAGACTTCTCACACGTAACAATATATATATATATATATATATATATATATATATATATAGATATATATATATATATATATATATATATATATATATATATATATATATATATATATATATATAGATATATATATATATATATATATATATATATATATATATATATATATATATATATATACGTATATATACGTCTAATGTAAAGCCAATTAGTGGTTAAGAGAACCTGGGGGTGCCAGTAACCCGTGGATTTCATATCAGAAGATGGGTCGCAGGATTTACTCGTTCAGATAACCACATTCCTCTAGTACACCCATGTTCTCTTAACAACTACATGGCCTCACATTAGTTAATGATGCAGATAATCTGAGCATCTCACAGATGCCAAAAACCGCGGGGTATCTGATCTTAACAGAACTCATCGCCCGTGCTCAGGAAATCTTTGGGAAATGGAGCTCCTTGTCTCGATGACATGACTTTCTGTATATAATTACTACATGGTATGTTATCAAGACTGCAACAGGCTTGTTTAGACAGCAAATTATATTCTTCTTCTTCGTCTTTAACGTGCATTTTTCCCATTATTATATGGGGTAAGCACGATGCCTTCTTTTGAAGGACTTTGATTTGGCGGTGGGGTAGGCCGTAGCCTCGATCGGCTGCCCTTAAGGGGAAAAATAACAGAAGACCTTATTGTACAAAATGATTCTCCTGCATTTATTTCATCAATCAGACTGTCTGTCTGTTCGCCTTTCTCCACAGCCATGTCTCCTAAATCAGAC
>JANJGK010000012.1:10427468-10477468 GCA_039081455.1 Macrobrachium rosenbergii
TTAATTTTAAAAGCTAAATTAATTTCGAAAGTGTTCCGACTCTGCAATCAACTTGTATGACAAAAGAATACATTGACAAATTACCTATTCAACTGATTACAAAATAAACTGGTGTTCAATAGATGTCTTGAATTACAAATGGTCATCACAGAAGCTTTTATCTAAAACCAATTAGGTGTAAAACTGCACATTAAGTTAATACATAAAACTGTTTTTATATAAATCAAGATTTGATTTGTAAGAGGTCACTAATGCAACGCTGCATTATGTCTGGGGAAAGACAAATATGAGAGAGAGAGAGAGAGAGAGAGAGAGAGAGAGAGAGAGAGAGAGACGATGAGAGAGAGAGAGAGAGAGAGAGAGAGAGAGAGAGAGAGAGAGAGAATTAATGCAATGTTGCATTGTGTCTGGGGAGAGAGAGAGAGAGAGAGAGAGAGAGAGAGAGAGAGAGAGAGAGAGAGAGAGAGAGAGGAAGCATTAATGCAATGTTGCATTATGTCTGGGAAAGAAAAATATGAGAGAGAGAGAGAGAGAGAGAGAGAGAGAGAGAGAGAGAGAGAGAGAGAGAGAGAAACACGTCTCAAATAGTCTTCTCCCCTCTATTCAAATCAAACTAGTCTTGCTTGTCCTATAAAAATTCTAATCAAAATTACATTTCAAAGTACTGTCTCCACTGCAGCAATTCGTCATTAACACGAAGAAAACATGGGCACCTTAGTTAATCTATAAATATAATAAGCGTACAGTATATGTTCCTCTGATATGGTGGCACGTTCTCATTCATTTCCGTATTTTATCCTTCTAAAAAAAAAATATATTTTTAAAATCTCGTCTTCGGTTGGTTTGGACTCTCTTCCGCATGAATATCAACCCTTTCCCCTCAACCCTTCCCTGACATTCATTTTCACTGGCCCCAGTTTCGCCTTCCTTATTGCCTTGGACTTACAAGGCAGCCAGAACTATGACGGCAAAAATCTTGATGTATTTCAGACGCTTCCGCCGCGTTTCTCCCCGGTCAGAGGAATGGTTTCTTGGGGAACGCAAGAACTGAATATTAATTTTTACTCCGTGCCTTAAAACCTAGAATTTTAAACAGGCTCAGCTCTCAGTTATGGTTAATTGAAAAGCCAGTGACTTGACATGAAAAATATGCTGTCAGTATCTCTCTCTCTCTCTCTCTCTCTCTCTCTCTCTCTCTCTCTCTCTCTCTCTCTCTCGTTCAAACACATATAACAAACGTCAGATCCTGTATTAATCTTACCTACCTCGAAGCAATTTTTTCCAAACATGAGCGGTGCCGTTGATTGGAAATGATTGACAGCTAATAACCGTCTCAGAACCATCAGCTTAAACCAATACAAAAATCTGTGCAGTTTTTCATGTTGAGAAAAGACTCGGCATTGCATGAGTATCGCCCTTCTCTCGAGTCGCGTCCTGAAGTACAAGCAATATGCTTCGCTCTTGACGGTCCTTAACCTCACATACATAGTCTTCACAGAAATCTAATATGCAGTCATTGCTTGGATAAAGTCTTCGAGAGCTGAGTCTTTGCGATATTTATCGCATAATGCAACTTCTGTTAAAATATTGCATTATATTTCTTATAGCAAGGAAAGTCGTCCCCCACTCTCTCTCTCTCTCTCTCTCTCTCTCTCTCTCTCTCTCTCTCTCTCTCTCTCTCTCTCTCTCCTCTCACTTTCCCTGCCGTATGTTCAACAAATTTTTAATGCCAGTCTGTGGAAATCTTTGAACAGACATACCTAAGCATACGCGTACATCCCATGAATCTCACGATAGCCAAGTAATTCCTACGGGGGAGACAACAGGATTTGGCACTGAATAATTGTGAAATGAAAGGGTTAAATTAACGTCATAAGGTTTCTCGCCCTTTTGAAGACTCGAAACCGCGTTATATATATGTTATAAAAGTTCCCCATTCGGCCAGCATGATCAGGGTAGGTTGTATATCTTAAACGTTTTCTTTCGGTTCCAACATCTGTTGCTTCGTCCTCTAGCGCACAAACTCAGGTCTCAAAACGACTTTTTTATTCTAACTGTCTTTGTCACTGTGTGTAATGGTTTTATCATAAACCCTTTCTTATTTTTTATTCATATTTATCATTTTGCATTGTGTGTTATCAAATTTGCGTTTCTCCCAGTCACACTTCTTCTGTTTGGCGTGAATATCTTAATATCAAACACGTAAAAAAATGTACTCTGAACATATCAAATTAAATATTATTATTCCTAAGAAAGTTGCAGAACGCTGCGTACTTCGTCACGCGCTCGTCTCTTGATCATTTCCTTCGTAAAAGATATTTTGCGTCTACTTAAGTACCGTGAACACGTTAATCCTCATTCTGGATACAAAAAACAGCGACTAACAAGAGAATCTGCGACTTATTTGTACCCAGAGGGGAGAGTCAGCGCGCAAAGAGATTCATTTCCTATTTGCAGGAAAAACAAAAACCAGTTTCTTCGGGGATTGCATTTTGTTATTTGAGTCACCGAAAAAAAAAATATTCCAAAGCAAATTAGAGTTGTTCGCAAGCGTATAAAGGAGAGTAACTCGATTTCTAATAGAATTAAATGCTTTCAGATTTCATTATTTGGTGAAACTATATACGAAAAGCATTACTATAAGAGAAAGTGAATCTATCTATTTTCTGCTTATATAAGAGTGTCTTGTATACTAACCAAAAACTTATGGTCCCTCGGAACGCAAGCTTTTACCAATTATTGTTTCTTTAAAATGTACTTCAAATAATCAATAAGTACATTCGATTACTGTGAATACTGGACAAAAGAAAATATGTCATTTTCACCTTTATATTTTAATATTAATATCTATCTACTAATTCCAGTGGACTGTCTTCCAAATATGCGGCTTTCCGGAAACAGTTTATAAGTTATGTTATTTTTCTATGATACTTCTTAATTCTTCATGTTTATCCTTTACATCAATATACTGTTAAGTTATCAAAATTAATGTTAAAAAAGTTAATATTTTGAGATATTAGATAAAACTGAAAAAAATAACTCGTCAATAAAGGAAAAAATACATAAAATTACAAATGATTTTTATTTAAAGTAAACCAAGTTATCTCCGATTACGGATTTTTATTTTCTTTTACTTATGAAGAAATACCTTGAAACTAACTGATTCTTCAATCAAAGAAAATAAGTTATTCGACAAATATTGATATGAAAATCCTTGTGTCTGGCTGAAAAAAATCGTGAAGATTTTTCCAATCTTGCTCAAAAAAAAAAAAATAAAAAAAAATCACTCTCTCTCTCTCTCTCTCTCTCTCTGACCTTCTCAGCAACTGCTGTTTCTCAAAGCTGTCAATAATCTCTGGTCGCCCCCACCTTCGCTCTTCATAAATCCAAAATATTTATATAATGTTTTCCCATGCCGTTATAAAATTTCCTTGCATATATCTTGCACGACTATTCATCTCACGCTTTATAACGTCTTGCAAATTATGAACGGTAACACGCTGTCAGAAGCAAAACACTCTTCTAAGAATAATATACCGTAAAATATTAGATCAAAAAATGTTTTCATAATAATGTTTTCAAGACACTCTCGCGTATTGGCATATCCTTCCAGAATTCCAGTCCCAGGGCCACTGGAATATGAAAGGCAGAGAGAATAACAGAAACTAAAAGCTTCAAATCATTTTCTGGTCAGCAGTTCATCAATCACGGGTCGTTAATGCTCAAAGTATCACAATACAAACGGTATAAATTTTAACGACGGTTGGTTGGCAGACATTTAATTTTGCATCATCCGAGTGCTGTTCTCTCGTAAGGTTTTACGAGCGATAATTTTAATTTGTTCGTTTTTTTTTTTATTCTTATTTGCGTCTATCCTTCATTTTATTCTATTTACTTTTCTCTACGAGGTCCTCTAGTAAATTCTTTAGTATCTTAGACATACCTCTTCGGTAGTGAGAATTAACTGTTATAATAGGCATGGAAGGTTTCTGATGTGAAATACCATTGCAATAGCTATAAAAATCTAGATATGTTATAAAAATTCAAACACTATGGCAAGACTCAAAAAATGGAAATACATAAATGCGATGGTAGGAAAAAAGTAATAGAAAATTATAGGAATGTAACGTCCATTATAAACATACCTGAAAACTAAGTAAATGATGAAACAAATTACTCACACACAAGTAACAAAAAATGAAACGAGAATGAAAGGCAACATAAAAAAAAATAATTTAATGTTAACAATTTCATCAGCCAGATAATCACATACTGTACATAAATAAGAAGAAACGGGTTCTAAAAATATGCCCTCTTTCCAGCGAGAACCATTTGGACGATGATAACGTATATTTCACTTATATATCATTTCATTATTTACTTTTATTTCTATTTCTTATCATGAAAATGCTACAACAACAGCTATATAAAGTCTGTCTCAGTTACCAGTGGACTGCAACACATCAAACTACCTTCGTTAAATCACATTTTCAAATTATTACGAGACGGGAATATTTCAATCTTCCTTACAAGTAACTTTATACTCCACACCAACCCATTTTTAACCTCTTAACACACCTTTCCCAAAGAGTTCCCCCCCATCGTTTACGGCTGTTTATGTTGATGCTCCCTTGAAACTTTGGACAGACGCTCAGCCTAACGGCACAACAGTTCTCACAGCTTACGTTAAGGCAAAACTCTCACCAAGTTAAATTGCAAGTTATGACCCGAATGGGCGCACGCTTTGAAGAGCATCTGTAAACAAAGCTAAGTGCGACTTTTACGAGGCTGTACGTTAGGACACAAGCAACGAAGCGGGGATTTCCACGCTCAAGTTTGCGCGATAATTATATGTTTGCCTCCTCACTGCAACAGTTTCTAAGTCAGTGACAAGAGTCTTGTGAATGGTGAGGTTTTGAGAGGAATGTATAAATTATGATGAATTGCTGAATCAGTGATGACCACCTGTACGGATAAGTTCAGTTATGCATACACACAGACACACACACACACATAAACACAGATACAAATCCTTACGCTCAGCCACTCAGCTCTACTCTATCTCCCAACGCCGTCTCACCATTCATAAAATGCCAATTCACCTCCGCTCCCAAAACTGTTCCAGGATTCATTCGCCAATGCTGCTTAAAACCCACAAACCATGACTTCGTCATCTCTCTACGAGAGATACCGAATTCAACACGTTTTTAACATCGTTCCTTCTACATTTTCGTTCTAATATATATATATATATATATATATATATATATATATATATATATATATATATATATATATATATATATATATATATACTATATATATATTTATATATACATATATGTATATATATAAATATATATAGTATATATATACATACATATATATATATATATATATATATATATATATATATATATATATATATATATATAGTATATATATACATATTTATTGTATATAGTGTTTGTTTTATTGTCTGTGTATGTAATTATTTTGTTTCATGCCTAATAGTATTCTTTACCTCCTTTATTTTCTCGAAATGTAATGGTTAGGTATAATTAAATCGAGTGAAACACGGCAGTCAGCATTCGACGAATCTTTCTTAACATTTTACGTTCTTTGGTGAGTCCGGCAACTAAATTTAGCGATGCGTGTTTTTGTTCCCATCAAAAAAAACTTTTCCTGTTGATGTGTAACACGTGATATTGCATTCCTGGATAAACTGAAATACGTTGTGCTGCTACTGAATGAGTTTTACCTAGTTGCTTTTGAAATACATCTGTCCTCAGAGGGAAGGAAAGATGTAACGTTTCAAAATCGCTCTCCAACCATTTTCAACAGGCGCATGCGCCTCTTGCTGGCTGACGCAGTGTTGCAACTATCTATTACCTTACCGAGATTTTTCCTTTAATTTATGATTCTGAGCTTTTAATCGCTTCATATTCATGTGTAAAATAAACACTGAAAAATGCCGTTTTTATTTAATGTTTATTTTTTCAGCGATTCTTTCTCATTTACGTATTATAAGCATGTTATTCTAATATTTAGCCTACAAAATAAATAAAATAAAATAAAAAGTGTATGCTTAATATCATCAAAACTGCATCGTTTATTACTGTAATAAAATTCACCGTCTATCTATTTATATATTTTCTTGCAGTTCGGAGCTCGAGTGAAATGTAGCAGGAAATAGATTGCTTTTATGAAACGAGACCTTTCCAGCCAGTGGCCTTGAATCCAGATAAAAGGTAATTGGAGTTTAGGTTAACGATGACTCCTGAAATTAGACGATTTTTTCCTTGCAATTTTACCTGCAACGTCGATGGTAAATTACTGGAGTTGCCTGATTCTGGAAGTGGGCGTTTTTCGCCGTATTCTCTGTCTTTTCCATTTTTTAAATATTGAGACAATGAGGGACAGTAATGAATGACCGGATATTGTGATTGTAAAGCGATCGAGTGAAAATAATTTTTAGCTCATTTGACGATCCCAGTTATGGCTAATAAGATCAGACATAATTCCATACTTGTATACTGTTTCCGAGGCACACAGATTGAAATATTCTTTATCTGACTCAATTTAGACCATGCTTGAAACTTTCATTGACCTTATTTATTTATGGGTAAGTGTGTAAACATATTTTCCAAATCCTTTATCGTCTGTTTAAAAGAATAGCTTTCTATAATAGTAACTGGTCACTGTATATCTGTTTTAATCATCAAGCAAAAACAGCAGGCTCAAAAAGAAAGAGAAAACATATCAAAACTTATCCGCCTATTGGTACAGTTACCCGGAAACGGCTTTGGTATGCTCTATGCAAAAAGAAAAAAAAAATAGACTGCAAACACGTTTTGAAGTCTTGATTGCTCGGAAACTAAAGTCTAAAGTGAGTAAAACTATTTATTTAGCAAGTCTTTAGGGATGAGGTTGCTACCTCTACTCCCTTTTCATCTAAGCAAGGATTCACACCTGGATCGCTCGGTTTGTAGGCAAAAATGCTACTGATAACTATAAATATCTTAAATGTTTGGTTTCACATCCAGAATATTACACATAATATTTCGCACTTCATTTACCAAACAGCAAGTATCCTATTAACATCGAATTCACTGTCCCTCAGGACTTGGACACCAACAACCTTACCAGGATTCGAACCTATGCCTTCTAGGTTTGGTGAAGGACAACTGGCTTAATATATTCATTCATCAAGAGATACAAGAAATAATTTCAACCAGCTGAATTTAGATACTGTCATTAGACCCATTTCCATCAGAATATTTCTGTAGTCACGTGCTTACAAGAGGCTCAATATGTCTCTTAATAACTCAAGAATATGAAACATAATATTCGAATCTTGGTCGACGCTGGTGCACTTGTGGAAAATGATAGTATCCTCTGGGTGCAAATTATTCCCAGGGTACAGTGATTTTGATATCAAAACATTATTAGCAGCTTAATATTTTACCAAAATTGGGATTCTAATGGCAAATAAGGTAATATTTCAAAATAATGGCACTGTAATCTTTTGTTTTTCTCCCCATAATAGTTCCTCTTGCTAATAGCTTCTAAAAGATTTAATGATTTGGTGCTCCGACCTCATAAAACTTTAGACTAATGCTCGGGTTAACTGCCCTGAATGTCAAATACGCACACTTTACAGTTTATTTTAAGGCAAAATCTCACTAAACATACGCAAGAAGAGCTGCGATAAACCAGGCTAAGCATAACTTTTACAGGCTGGATTGTAATAGGAAAAAAAATGTACTACCACCAGTTTAAAGTTACAATCAAAGGTTTATGCAACGACGAGGAGCCTGACCGTCAGTGATATGAGTTCAGTGGAGAGTCAGCTGTGAAGAAGCAATCGCATAATGCATTAATATTTTTACTTTAAACTTTAGCCTACCAAAAAAGCTTCACAGTAGCGCGTGGACACACCCAAACTTCCTGGATACCAAGCCCCTTCCCTTCCAACAGCATTCATCTCCTATGGGCTCCAATGGATTGTGACTTATTCATACTTTGAAATAAACTGTCTTCCTCAAGTCTCTAAAACGCGACCCATTTGTTTTCATGCCTCTGACTAATTACACGTTTTTACTAACTTTCCTTCTCAAAATGTATGACTATTCCTTCGATCCCACAGGTGAATTAGGTAGAGGGTGGCAAGTTGACAGTTTGGGCTGTAGGAACAAAAGAAAAGAGTATTGGAATGCAACCTCACCCAACAAAACTTGTTGAGAGCAGAAGGTTTAATACCCTACAGAGACACACACTGGGGAAAATGCATAATGCATATGGTAATAGAGACAAACACACACACACACACATACATACATATATATATATATATATATATATATATATATATATATATATATATATATATATATATATATATATATATATATATATATATATATATATGGGTGTGCGTGTGTGTGAGCATCTTTGCATCACAATTCATGTCTTAAATCAACGACACGGCTGAAAATTCCTTATCAAGAGAGCTAAAGATGATCAGCATCATATTCTGTGTATCTCTAACACTTTGTCTTGGGAACAACCCTACAATAGAAAACCAACATGCCAGTCACAGAACTGAGGAAGTATAGTATGCGACAGTTATAGATCTGAGACAGTCATCTTTGCAATTCTCGGTTGCCGAGCAGGATTTACAAGCAAATGGAAGACTAGCCAAGGGAATGAAGAGCTTTTGTGCAGTGGTTTTAATAATAGAATTTCATTAGCATTATTCCAAGACAGTGTTTATGCACTTATTATTTGTCTGAAAAACGCTTGAACGCAATTCTGCCACGATGATGGTAGTCTTTTGGTATCTCTCAACTGCTTCCTAAGCAAAAATTAAATTTTTGTTTGCTTCAACGTTTGTAACCAAATGGAAATATCAACAAATATTTTGCTTAACTTCTATAGAAAATATTACCAGCTACACAATTTCGACAACTTGTACAATACTGACTGAGGAACAAGAATTGGTGTCCGCACTACGCAAAGGTCTAAGCGTTACAGATTGTAAAATGAAGCCTATTCTGATATTCAGCAAAAAAAAAAAAAAGGGTGGGGGGAGGCTATCCTCTGGTGTTTCAATATATTGGGTTCACGAAATACGGCACAGCCTTTAGAGGTCAGAATTTCTGTTACACAGAGTTTTCCAGCCACATCACTTTTTCTTTCTCTTCCAACAAATTGTTAATTGTTGTCCCCCATCGGTACAAACACACTCAGACAAAATAAGTTCTAAGTAAACGCAGATTTTCACGCAAGTAGAAACTAATGATGGAAAGGGCCTTGTGGATAGCAGAGTGACGAAAAAAAAATTTTAAAAATCAACTACATATTAAGGATGTTAGTCACCGTAACTTATGGGTAGGACAAGTAACTTTTTAATGTATAGCTAAACAATATACACAAAAAAAAAAGAGTAAGAAGAAAATAAGAACAGAAAAAAAGGACTTTCTATAAGTCTTTAATTGTCAAATTTAGTTTTTAAGTTTCTACTTATAAGAAAAACAACTTTCCACGGATATTTACTTGTCGAATATTTTTTTTTTTTAGAAATTTATCTTCATACTCCTCTGCCACATGCACCACAAACACTGTCAATATTGATACTTACGAAGAAAGATTGTTTCATAGGTTTAGACATTCTGGCACTTCTCAGCCTACCTGAACTAATAAGAGCAGAGATGTGAAACAATGGCGCTTCCCTGACGTACCTGTCCTTTATCCTCTGCTTAATGACAGTAATTCGGACATATTTCTCGCGTTTTTACCCTGTTTTATCTTCCCCCTACCTTTAACATGATTTTCCTTTCTCTCTATTCATTTTCCCAGTTCATTTACATTTTACGTATATTTGTCCCCTCGCTTCGTTCATTTCCTTTTTGCAGTATCATGGTTTTTCTCAATTTTACCCGAAGTATTGATTGTCGCTCCCCTCTCCCCTCCCAGATGAATTGGGCTGTTTGTTTGCATTGACACTAAAAATATTAAATCTTCTCGCTGGAAGACAAATTGAATTCACTCGGGCTTTGCAGGGACCACAATTTTATAAAGTTCTCTCTCTCTCTCTCTCTCTCTCTCTCTCTCTCTCTCTCTCTCTCTCTCTCTCTCTCTCTCTCTCTCTCTCTCTCTCTCTCTCTCTCTCTCGTGTACTCTCCGACATACTTCGACGTTTCTTAAGTCACAGAAAATCATTATTGAGATTCAACGAGATGTGCAAAAAGAATGAAGTGCCCGACAGTTCCCCGATGCATGAGAGGGAGTCTGATTTTTTTGCTTGGTGCCGAGTCCCGCGATAAACGTCGCCGAGGAACTGCATGTAGATTTTATGCAAACAATGACTGGGTGCTGGATTTCCGTGCAGGCGAGGCATACTAGGCGAAGATTTATGAAAAGTGACGTATATTGGCTTGTTCTCTCGTCAGAGCCATGCATACGAGATGGGGCGATATTGCTGCATCCTGAATCCCCAATTTTAACGGTTAGTTTACCCAAAATTTCAGAACGCAAGCGTGGAGGAAATTATTTCCGACGATTCAGTAATCTTTAATTAATGGAAACCTTCCAAAAAATTGAAGATAAAACAACATTACTGAAAGAGAGAGAGAGAGAGAGAGAGAGAGAGAGAGAGAGAGAGAGAGAGAGAGAGAGAGAGAGAGAGAGAGAGAGAGAGAGTTACATGAGGCTTCATTTCACCAAGAAAGATAGCAAATGTTTGTCTGAAATCTCAGGTTTTAGTGGAATAACAATTCATAATTTAGGCATCCGCTAAAACCATTCGCATGACTAGAGAGAAATGTGAGCGGGAACCACTGGAATCCATCACAATTTCCCGGTCATAATCGCGAAAGCATCGGAGGTGAAAGGCTGTAAAGGAAGGCGAAACCCGGACGAGCGAAATGAATGTCAGGGAAAGGTCAAGAAAGCGAGTTGGTATTCATGGCGGAAGTGGCTGGCGAAACCCAAGAACCCCCAAACCAACCAAGGAAGAGATTTTAGGAGGGCTCTTTCAATTCTGAAAAGTGGGGGTGCTGGGGGGATGGGATAACAACACAGAATGGATGACCTTGCAACTGTGTCAGAGGAAGAAAAACAGACCTTGCAACTGTGTCAGAGGAAGAAAAACAGACCTTGCAACTGTGTCAGAGGAAGAAAAATAGACCTTGCAACTGTGTCAGAGGAAGAAAAATAGACCTTGCAACTGTGTCAGAGGAAGAAAAATAGATCTTGCGACTGTGTCAGAGGAAGAAAAATAGACCTTGCAACTGTGTCAGAGGAAGAAAAACAGACCTTGCAACTGTGTCAGAGGAAGAAAAATAGATCTTGCGACTGTGTCAGAGGAAGAAAAATAGACCTTGCAACTGTGTCAGAGGAAGAAAAATAGACCTTGCAACTGTGTCAGAGGAAGAAAAATAGACCTTGCAACTGTGTCAGAGGAAGAAAAATAGACTTTGCAACTGTGTCAGAGGAAGAAAAATAAACCTTGCAACTGTGTCAGAAGAAGAAAAATAGATCTTGCGACTGTGTCAGAGGAAGAAAAATAGACCTTGCAACTGTGTCAGAGGAAGAAAAATAGACCTTGCAACTGTGTCAGAGGAAGAAAAATAGACCTTGCAACTGTGTCAGAGGAAGAAAAATAGACCTTGCAACTGTGTCAGAGGAAGAAAAATAGACCTTGCAACTGTGTCAGAGGAAGAAAAATAGATCTTGCGACTGTGTCAGAGGAAGAAAAATAGACCTTGCAACTGTGTCAGAGGAAGAAAAACAGACCTTGCAACTGTGTCAGAGGAAGAAAAATAGATCTTGCGACTGTGTCAGAGGAAGAAAAATAGACCTTGCAACTGTGTCAGAGGAAGAAAAATAGACCTTGCAACTGTGTCAGAGGAAGAAAAATAGACCTTGCAACTGTGTCAGAGGAAGAAAAATAGACTTTGCAACTGTGTCAGAGGAAGAAAAATAAACCTTGCAACTGTGTCAGAGGAAGAAAAATAGATCTTGCGACTGTGTCAGAGGAAGAAAAATAGACCTTGCAACTGTGTCAGAGAAAGAAAAATAGACCTTGCAACTGTGTCAGAGGAAGAAAAATAGACCTTGCAACTGTGTCAGAGGAAGAAAAATAGACCTTGCAACTGTGTCAGAGGAAGAAAAATAGACCTTGCAACTGTGTCAGAGGAAGAAAAACAGACCTTGCAACTGTGTCAGAGGAAGAAAAATATACCTTGCAACTGTGTCAGAGGAAGAAAAATAGACTTTGCAACTGTGTCAGAGGAAGAAAAATAAACCTTGCAACTGTGTCAGAGGAAGAAAAATAGATCTTGCGACTGTGTCAGAGGAAGAAAAATAGACCTTGCAACTGTGTCAGAGGAAGAAAAACAGACCTTGCAACTGTGTCAGAGGAAGAAAAATAGATCTTGCGACTGTGTCAGAGGAAGAAAAATAGACCTTGCAACTGTGTCAGAGGAAGAAAAATAGACCTTGCAACTGTGTCAGAGGAAGAAAAATAGACCTTGCAACTGTGTCAGAGGAAGAAAAATAGACCTTGCAACTGTGTCAGAGGAAGAAAAATAGACCTTGCAACTGTGTCAGAGGAAGAAAAATAGACTTTGCAACTGTGTCAGAGGAAGAAAAATAGACCTTGCAACTGTGTCAGAGGAAGAAAAACAGACCTTGCAACTGTGTCAGAGGAAGAAAAATAGACCTTGCAACTGTGTCAGAGGAAGAAAAATAGATCTTGCGACTGTGTCAGAGGAAGAAAAATAGACCTTGCAACTGTGTCAGAGGAAGAAAAACAGACCTTGCAACTGTGTCAGAGGAAGAAAAATAGATCTTGCGACTGTGTCAGAGGAAGAAAAATAGACCTTGCAACTGTGTCAGAGGAAGAAAAATAGACCTTGCAACTGTGTCAGAGGAAGAAAAATAGACCTTGCAACTGTGTCAGAGGAAGAAAAATAGACTTTGCAACTGTGTCAGAGGAAGAAAAATAAACCTTGCAACTGTGTCAGAGGAAGAAAAATAGATCTTGCGACTGTGTCAGAGGAAGAAAAATAGACCTTGCAACTGTGTCAGAGGAAGAAAAATAGACCTTGCAACTGTGTCAGAGGAAGAAAAACAGACCTTGCAACTGTGTCAGAGGAAGAAAAATAGACCTTGCAACTGTGTCAGAGGAAGAAAAATAGACCTTGCAACTGTGTCAGAGGAAGAAAAATAGACCTTGCAACTGTGTCAGAGGAAGAAAAATAGACCTTGCAACTGTGTCAGAGGAAGAAAAACAGACCTTGCAACTGTGTCAGAGGAAGAAAAATAGACCTTGCAACTGTGTCAGAGGAAGAAAAATAGACTTTGCAACTGTGTCAGAGGAAGAAAAATAAACCTTGCAACTGTGTCAGAGGAAGAAAAATAGATCTTGCGACTGTGTCAGAGGAAGAAAAATAGACCTTGCAACTGTGTCAGAGGAAGAAAAACAGACCTTGCAACTGTGTCAGAGGAAGAAAAATAGATCTTGCGACTGTGTCAGAGGAAGAAAAATAGACCTTGCAACTGTGTCAGAGGAAGAAAAACAGACCTTGCAACTGTGTCAGAGGAAGAAAAATAGATCTTGCGACTGTGTCAGAGGAAGAAAAATAGACCTTGCAACTGTGTCAGAGGAAGAAAAATAGATCTTGCGACTGTGTCAGAGGAAGAAAAATAGACCTTGCAACTGTGTCAGAGGAAGAAAAACAGACCTTGCAACTGTGTCAGAGGAAGAAAAATAGATCTTGCGACTGTGTCAGAGGAAGAAAAATAGACCTTGCAACTGTGTCAGAGGAAGAAAAATAGACCTTGCAACTGTGTCAGAGGAAGAAAAATAGACCTTGCAACTGTGTCAGAGGAAGAAAAATAGACTTTGCAACTGTGTCAGAGGAAGAAAAATAAACCTTGCAACTGTGTCAGAGGAAGAAAAATAGATCTTGCGACTGTGTCAGAGGAAGAAAAATAGACCTTGCAACTGTGTCAGAGGAAGAAAAATAGACCTTGCAACTGTGTCAGAGGAAGAAAAATAGACCTTGCAACTGTGTCAGAGGAAGAAAAATAGACCTTGCAACTGTGTCAGAGGAAGAAAAATAGACCTTGCAACTGTGTCAGAGGAAGAAAAACAGACCTTGCAACTGTGTCAGAGGAAGAAAAATATACCTTGCAACTGTGTCAGAGGAAGAAAAATAGACCTTGCAACTGTGTCAGAGGAAGAAAAATAGACCTTGCAACTGTGTCAGAGGAAGAAAAATAGACCTTGCAACTGTGTCAGAGGAAGAAAAATAGACCTTGCAACTGTGTCAGAGGAAGAAAAACAGACCTTGCAACTGTGTCAGAGGAAGAAAAATAGACCTTGCAACTGTGTCAGAGGAAGAAAAACAGACCTTGCAACTGTGTCAGAGGAAGAAAAATAGACCTTGCAACTGTGTCAGAGGAAGAAAAACAGACCTTGCAACTGTGTCAGAGGAAGAAAAATAGACCTTGCAACTGTGTCAGAGGAAGAAAAACAGACCTTACGACTGTGTTTGAGGAAGAAAAATAGACCTTGCAACTGTGTCAGAGGAAGAAAAACAGACCTTGCAACTGTGTCAGAGGAAGAAAAATAGACCTTGCAACTGTGTCAGAGGAAGAAAAACAGACCTTGCAACTGTGTCAGAGGAAGAAAAATAGACCTTGCAACTGTGTCAGAGGAAGAAAAACAGACCTTGCGACTGTGTTTGAGGAAGAAAAATAGACCTTGCGACTGTGTCTGAGGAAGAAAAATAGACCTTGCAACTGTGTCAGAGGAAGAAAAATAGACCTTGCAACTGTGTCAGAGGAAGAAAAATAGACCTTGCGACTGTGTCAGAGGAAGAAAAATAGACCTTGCAACTGTGTCAGAGGAAGAAAAACAGACCTTGCAACTGTGTCAGAGGAAGAAAAATAGACCTTGCAACTGTGTCAGAGGAAGAAAAACAGACCTTGCAACTGTGTCAGAGGAAGAAAAATAGACCTTGCAACTGTGTCAGAGGAAGAAAAACAGACCTTGCAACTGTGTCAGAGGAAGAAAAATAGACCTTGCAACTGTGTCAGAGGAAGAAAAACAGACCTTACGACTGTGTTTGAGGAAGAAAAATAGACCTTGCGACTGTGTCTGAGGAAGAAAAATAAACCTTGCAACTGTGTCAGAGGAAGAAAAATAGACCTTGCAACTGTGTCAGAGGAAGAAAAATAGACCTTGCAACTGTGTCAAAGAAAAATAGACCTTGCAACTGTGTCAGAGGAAGAAAAACAGACCTTGCAACTGTGTCAGAGGAAGAAAAATAGACCTTGCAACTGTGTCACAGAAAGAAAAATAGACCTTGCGACTTTGTCAGAGGAAGAAAAACAGACCTTGCTACTGTCACTGGAAGAAAAAAACTTCCTTGCAACTGTGTCCGAGGAGGAAAATTAGACCTTGCAACTGTGTCAGAGGAAGAAAAATGGAACTTGCAACTGTATCAGAGGAAGAAAAATAGACCCTGCAACTGTGTCAGAGGAAGAAAAATAGACCTTGCAACTGTGTCAGAGGAAGAAAAATATTTGACGTGTCTCGTAGGAGTGTCTATGAACAATTCCCTCACGTGAAAGACTGCAATAGTAGAGACTTTTTCTTGCATAATTACTATTTCCTAAAAACTGTCCAGAATAAAAAAAAAAATAGAAACTTTGATGTGATGTCGAGTTAATTTCGAAAATGGAGTGTAGAAAAATTATAATTATAATTAATGTCTCTCTCAGCAAAAATTTATCTGTGACTTTACAGAAGCTGATCTTATATTATTATAAAGGGCTAGTCATATTCTTGAAGCAAAATTTCAACATGTAAATAATTTTGGTGGGAAATGCTGCTTTGAGGTTTATTTATTTATGAAGTAACACCTGACAACTTATCCTTCAGTCACAGAAAATAAATTGCTTGACAGATATTTCTATTGTTATATATGAAAATCCTTCTGCTAGGCTGAAAAAAGGTATAAATACAATTTTCAATTTCGCTCCAAAATATCACGCAGCTCTTATGTTTTATCTCTCTCTCTCAAAAAAAAAGTTACATAATTGCCAGTCATCTTGATCACGTTACCATTAGTACGTAACGTGCTCTCTACGTCCTTTTTACCTTGTTATCTAACAGGTCTTAAGACTGGCTGAACGGGCAAGATGCATAAATTATTCACGAGAAAGGAAATAGTATGGTAGTATTTCGTAAAGAAAAAGGACAGATGTTTCTTCACGGAAATTTTTGGGGGCTTCTTGTTATATGTCGACTGCATCCGCAGTTTTGGTATACCATCTAATACATTCGAGCTAGAAAGGGACCTATGGGCAACAAAGTAATCACATACCACAGAAGAAATGGCATAACTATCCACCAAGTTCTCTTCTCTTTGAACTAACTGCTACATGGTCTTACACTTTAACACACAAAGAAACGTTTGTATCTCTGTAGACTATCTTACATATAAAAAAAGCTGCCGCTTTAGGCATCAAAATTCTTATATCAAATGAACAAGAAGACGGAAAATGTTTAGTCAACAGTAAGGTCAAATATTTAAAAAGTAGAGGCGAATCTTTCAACAGGCCAGGTACCAGTTAATGAAGGCTTCACTGCGCTCTTATTTATGTTCTTGCTGGAAATAACTAGAGGCTATACAAGCATGAACTTCTTACCTAGAAGACACATTTGGTTTGAATTTGGCTAAAACTGCAAAACTCTTCATCATAAAATGGCATCATACACTGTAATGACGATTCGCAGTCGCCTTTACGCCAGAACACTCATTGTAACCAACTATTACTCTTCACCGTGAAGTATGGAAACCCTGAGCTTCATTACATATCGAATTTATTTAGTTTGACAACAACCTGCGTCATTATTACAGTATTATTAAATAATGTTAGCCTGTGAACCAAAAGAGTCCAACAATGTTCAGTATAAAACTTTTACAACATAAGCATTTACAATTAATAGCTACGCGTACCAAACATGATTATTTATTTAGGCCGAGCGGAGATTAAATTCCTTTTAAATGTGCTGAGCCGAGCCTGTTAAGTCGGCATTGCTGATTTTCTTGTTTAAATTTCCAAAACTCTGTATTACTCGCGCAATCTCTTGTATTACAAACATTTCAGTTTTTTCAAGTTTCTTGTTGCTTCCACAACTTCCTGTCGAGTTTTCGCTCAGTTGGTGTTGCCCGGATGCAAATTCCTGAGATGTATGCTAGTACTGCACCAGCCCCGGTTTTTTCGCCATGCTCCTAGGTTGGGTTAGGTTTAGGTTAGATTAGCAGCTCTGCATGGTGCTATTAACTTGGGAGTGGGAAACATAATGAAATTAATTTCGGGAAAATTCTATGGATAGTTTTTAAGATATGGCGTCCCGTTTTTTTCAGCGAAAGGTCCCGGTACTCGGTTACATCTCGGGAAAATGCTGCCCGGACTTCGCAATGTCGTAGTTCAAGTCCAGTCAAGGCGTCGAAGAACTCGAACGTTGCCCTGAAATGTTTTTAATTTCACTTTGAAAGTGGTTACTTTACGTTTTCAAAAATGAGATCACGTTGAAGAATTCTATCTTATCCATGTGTACTTTTGAGGTTATCGTAGAATCTGATGCTCCAACCATGAGTACAACGACATTCATATTTTAAGAAGGTAATATGCAGTTCATATACTTTGTTCAAGCTCTCTGGTTTCTTGTACTTATCACATTTTGAAGATCCAACCTGTACATTTATCTTTGTCAGTGACTTTTTTCAATCTAAATAATAACCTAATTATAAACTAACCATTCTGCACTTACACAGTAAAAAAAGTACATGTGTCTATATGTTCCATAGTTATGCATGTGTTAGTTTGTCTAAGTATATAAAGAAATTATTTGTCTGCATATCTTCCATTTGATGTAGTAAGAGGTAAAATAATTACATTTGCTGTATTGTACCTAATACATGTTTTTAGACTGCATTTATTGGTTTCTAAAAGAAATAAACGTGTTGCTCAGGGACTTCCTGAAAAGAATAAAATCTTTCATTACCTCCCCATCAATTAACCTTCAATTTTTTTCTCTCTCTTTTCCCGTTTCCCGAACAGCCTTTCAAACACTGTTGTGGCTCCATCTCAGTCTCTGGAAGGATCGTATGATATTTCGGGGATCTTGGACCTGCGGGCGTTCGCTTCGCATGACGTGCATCAGGACATGAAAACGCAATGCATGCTGCCGTTCCTGCAGCAAGGAAGCTTATTCAACATTACTGCCTCGACGAGGCATGAAAAGAAAGGCGGAACACGCCGCAGAATAGTTTTCGCCCGTCCATTCCTGACTCTAGGATGAAATTCAGATCATGCATTGAACACCACAGGCTGAATCTGGCTCTAAGCGCTGACTGACTTTGTGAGACCTAAAGAGATAAGGTTCTCTGGAACGTGAGATTTTTTCGTGCGGTCTCTGACGGTCCGGTTACGAGAGCACTTCGCCTTCCAGGATTTTTTATTCCCCTCAGACGTGAACATATTTGATTTCCGCTTTTTTCTTCGGTTTGTGTAAAGTAATTTCAAGGAGAGTAAAGGTACAATATTGTATCAACGTTTTATAACTTTGTAATGGCGAAGGGGTCATAGCTCTATTCCTAGAAAAAGTAGATTTGATTTAGACAGTCTCCATTGAATTCAAGCACCCTTCTGCTGAGCTTTCGAATCATTTACTTAGGCACCAGGCAGTTAGTGGGTTTGCTATGTCACCACTAGAGAGAAAAATAGCTTTGAGATTACAGCCTAATTACAAAGTACGTATTGCAAAACGAGGTCAGTATCAGCTGGAACCACCCAATCTAACTGGAAAGAAGCAAATTGCACACACATACATACAAATGTACATACATAACCACCAGACACACACGTGTATATATATATATATATATATATATATATATATATATATATATATATATATATATCCCTGTACAGAAAACATCCACACTATCAGCAGCTTCATGCTGGAGACTCGAGCAGTGAGTCGAAATCCCAACACAGACTGTCATTCACCTGCATCTTGTACATGGTACATACCCTCGCGCCTCTTGGTTACTGAAGCCCTTGTTTTCTAAAGCTTTTTTTTCTACTTCAAGCTTTCCGCATGAGCAAAGCATCTCAGAGCATTAACCACATCTCTTCACTGAGCTACGCCTTTCACCACATCTACGTCTCCATATTTCCGACCCTTTGAATTCTACCTATGCTATATATTCTAAGGGAACCATTCATTTCTACAGCTTTGGTACTCATCCTTTTAATGCCAATCAACGGCGTCTCTCTTCCACAGAGGATAGCTGACTCAACAAGTCCTCCGTACAAATGAACCCTGATTTCCAATGACTACTTCAAGTTTCCTCTCTCGTGTTTTGCCCACACCCTGCCAGTTTCCTTGTTTCAACTCTTCAGGGACTCGCCTCTTCTCTCCCTCTGCCGTCATCTGCTGAAATACTTTTGCCCAAACTCAGTTAAAATATATTGCTTTTATTCTCCCCTCACAACCTCATCTTTGTTCACATTTTCAGATCTTAAAAACTACTGAGGCTAGCGGGCTGCAAATTGTTATGTTGATCATTCACCCTCCAATCATCAAACATACCAAATTGCCCCCCTCTAGCCGCAGTAGTTTTTATTTTATTTAAGGGTAAAGTTAGCCTTAATCGTGCGTCTGCCAGCGCGGCTCATAATATCGATTGCGCCTAAGAAACTTCGGAACTTTTCCATCAGCCACATATACCTTACATATCCTGGTCCGCAACTCAATTACGAGTGCATCACCACACCACAACAAATCAATTGTAATACCAACAACTCCCAGTGTCTTTCCATTTTTCGGCCTATCAATTAACCTCTTTATTCATCAATAGTGGCTTCCAAAAGCATTCTCAAACGCATAATATCAAGACCTATAAAAGTACTCTGTCGGACAACAATACAAATTGTAAAAATAAACATCAAAGATATATCCTTTAAACAATTGCAGTCTGAATTATCTTTGGGTTTTTGCTTTCAGTTAACAATATACTTTATATATATGAGGGAAATGTGTATCACAGGGTGTTTACCGGTTTTCATTTCAAAACAGCGGCCGATCTTAACTAAACAATGCTTTCAGTGTCATACAAATTATGACAGCAAGACATAACAATGCCGTGCTGTCATAAATTTTCATTTTCTGTTATTCTGAATTAATCAAAGGTTGCTTTTTGATGTCTCCAGTGACAAAAGAAGAGAAAATGCAATAAAAAAAAAATAGCTTCAAAATAATTCAAAGTATACCAAATTATAGTAATAAAGGATCAGTCTGTAGAACAAGACTACTTGTGATGTTTAAATGAACCACGAAATTCTTTTGTAAAAGCTTCAACAAAGAATGGTTTCGTGATTTATTCACATTCAGACCGAGCATTGTGCTGAATATCAAAAGATAAGCACAGTAAATTCTAGATTATCAGCAAAACGTTCTCTTGCAATGAGGTATTGCAACCACAACAACGGAGGAAATTCAATTACTGAAATATTCAAACTTGACAAAGACCATCAGCAATTCTCTGGAAGAGAAATGACACCACCGGGGGAAATAGAAGCATTTTATTTTGATATTCTTTGTTCTGTTTTTCTTCACGAGATAAATGGGGACGATATGAAAATGACCTCCTCCAACGCACCAAGTTTATCGAATATCAGATGCTATTCGAATGTTATGCAGACTTTTCCATTGTCAGAGGACTTCAGTAAATTACAATAATACTTCAAGGCTTTGCTGGTTTTTATCCCCTTAGCTCTGAGCGTAGACGCTCTCTACATTGTTGACGAATTGTGTAGGCAAAAATCACCTTTGTGTGTTTGTGTGTATGTGTACATGTATGTATATATATATATATATATATATATATATATATATATATATATATATATATACATATATATATATATATATATATATATATATATATATATATATATATATATATATATATATATTATATATATATATATATATATATATATATATATATATATATATTAACTTTATCACATACACAATTGTTCTGTGCGTTAGTTGATTTGTGGACTGTTTGTCCAAGAAAGCTTGTAACTTTTTCTGAATAAATACTCCATTAGATACCATCCAGTTTGAATGAGGTCCTTTTAGTAATAATAATAATAATATATATATATATATATATATATATATATATACACACACACAAATGTAAATGGATATGGATCGTGACATGTCATTGAAACTATATCTAAAAGAATTTGTTAATTCGAGAATAAAACTATAAGAAGAATACTATGAGTCCGACGGCAAGAAAGTTAGAAATAATGTGATAGATAAAATTACGAAAGTTCCAAATATAGGTGATACAATGAAGAAAGGGAGATGGAGATGGTTTGGACATGTCCTTCGAACAATGCGGGCACCGGAAGAGTTGGAATAGACCTACTTGGAAGGTGGAGATGAATGGAAGGCAAAGCACAAGAAGAGACGTGAGTTGTTGAATTTCAAAGAGCCCCTTCATCATTATGTACCGTTATATATATATATATATATATATATATATATATATATATATATATATATATATATATATATATATAAATGTATGTGTATATATGATGTATGTATATATATGTGTGTGTTTGTATGTACAGTATGTATGTGTATGTATACATATATAATAATCAGTTGTTTTTTCATATTTTTAATGAATGCTTCGTGGAAAATTGACAAAGGACTATTGAAAGCCTACAGTACAAAGTAGTAACTTACAATACATCCTTAAATAAAGGTTTCTTGCCCTGACGTCATTGTCGCCGTAAGCCACTGCTTTAATTTCTTATTTCGTTTCGGTGCCTCTAAGCACACAATAACAAACTAGCAACGTAATGTAAAACCCTTATAAATTATTCGTAATTCATTGACCGAATATAACTTCAGACCTGGGTTACTGTAAATTAGAACAACACTCTAGAAAAACATGGACACTTAATACTACACGTGTAAATAATATGAGAGTGTTATTTTCGTATTTAACATCTTAAATATAACTTTAAACTTTCTCTGTTTATAACCAGCGATCTCTTCGGCATTATAAACGGTTGACTGTAATAACGTAGCCGATACCAAAAATGGTAATTATGTTTTCATATTATTTACATGATACGTTCAAGAATTCCCGATATAATTTACGATATAATTATTATTACACCAACATTCATCATGTAATAACTACGCCTCAGGACTCATTATGTTTCTGTACACACTTATCAAAGGCAAGGATAATAATTAACCCTTAAACGTACATTGCTCCCTCCAGGAGTGGTGGATACAGAGGCTCTAATCTCCATAAATTAATGCTTGCGAGACGAGGAAGCTACTGCTTTTCCCCTGTGTTATTCCATTTAATTAAATTTAACTACTAAAGGTGACCTGGTTGGACAATACATTTTGCCTCCTATTCCAACAAACATTTTAATGTCATTTTGATTCGATACATCGTCCCGTGTTTTATATTTAATTAAAGCTGGCTTAAGGGGATCTTGGCTAAACAATCCATTTTTGCTCTGGACTCGACAAACTTTGCAAGCATCCTGGTGTATTTTTTAAAATTAAATTTATTATTCAGGGTTTCCCATTAATATTCAACAGAAAACTCATGTAAACCCACCCATCCCTACTATGCACTATATATATATATATATATATATATATATATATATATATATATATATATATATATATATATATATATATATATATTATTATATATATATATATATATATATATATATATATATATACGTATATACATACACACATACATATATATCTACATATAAATATAATATATACATATATATATTATAGTATAAAAATGTATATATATACATAATATATATATATATATATATATATATATATATATATATATATATATATATATATAATGATTACTTGGATATTCATGCATTCTAACCTTACCCAAATACAAATCCTCTCTTGTCAAGTTTCACTAAGATCTAGAATCTCTGTTACGCTTAAAAAAAAACACGCACACACTTTCTGTGTCTCACTCCCTCTATGACGCCAGATACCTTATAATCCTTCATTCATAAATAAATTTTCTAAGATTCGAACTGGAACTAAGATTAACAGAGGAGAAAACTCATCAAACCCTACGATTTACGATTCACAGATTATATGATTAAATTACCTTCTTGGGAGGGGAGATATTTCACTCAGACGGAGATCTGGACTACATTTCGGTGAACTGATCAAAAGGGATATCAGAATCCACGCAGATGAGAAACAAAAAGGACAGAAAGAGAGGGAAAGCGAGAGAGAGAGAGACTCCAATGTGACAGTTAGCACACGGAAGGCAGAAGCAATCACCCAACTGTCAACAGATCAACAGAGCGGCTGATAGCTGGCTACTGAAAAAGTAATGTGAAAAGATCTGCAGAGAAAAAGCATATTAGGGCAAAGTCTACAGATGATAAGCATATTAAAGCAAATTCTAGAGAAAAAAGCATATTAAGGCAAATTCTACAGAGAAAAAGCATATTAAAGACAATTCTACAGAGAAAAAAGCATATTAAGGCAAATTCTACAGAGGTAAAAGCATATTAAGGCAAATTCTACAGAGAAAAAGCATATTAAAGCAAATTCTACAGAGGAAAAGCATATCAAAGCAAATTCTACAGAGAAAAAAGCATATTAAGGCAAATTCTACAGAGAAAAAAACATATTAAGGCAAATTCTAGACAAAAACGCATATTAAGGCAAATTCTACAGAGAAAAAGCATATTAAGGCGAATACTAAGTTAGTTCACTGATTGTTTAGCTGATTATAAATTGCAAACTAGAGAGAGACAGAATGCGAATATCTTATAAATGATTTTACAAAGGTAGGACTAGAATTATAATACGATTTATGTTACGTCGAATTACAGGTTATTTAAGCCTGTTGTTTTTCTCTATCTCTCTGATTCTCTTAATTTCACTCTCCATTCCAGCTGCAACCTACAACATTCGACTAACAACTAAGTATTTAATTAATTGCTTAAGCCAAAAGAAGTATACTGGATTTACAGGAAAAGAATAAATGAAGTTTCCCCTCGTGCAGTTCCGGTACTGAAAACTAGGTAATTCAAATATACGCCGAAGGCGCTATACCTTTAACGCTACGAGAGAGAGAGAGAGAGAGAGAGAGAGAGAGAGAGAGAGAGAGAGAGAGAGAGAGAGAGAGAGAGAGAGAAAGCTCTCAGTGCTCTGCTTGATACGTCACTTGCTGTAAAGGAGTTCAACGCTTAGCCACACCTTGTATACAGTAGACAACACCACGTCCCCGGTAGTTACGTCTATAGCTGTTTTGAGCAGTTCATGGCTTAAGCACTCGCAACTTTACTGCTGTTTACCTGGGTATTCTGTGTATTCACTGATTGTTGACAGTGCTGAAGATCTTCAGAGTGCCAGAAAGAAAAGACCCCGCCTACTTGTTGTTATACCGACGAGGCTCGTCTCCAGCAGCGAAGAAGAGCACATGAAATAAGCAGGCAACATCTGAAAGCTTTCAACCTTCTTCCCAATCCATTTCCCCACCTTCTCCTTTTTCTCTTCCTAAAATTCTTCCCTTCCTCCTCCTTGCCCTCTTCCCCCTCAACGCTCATCCCCTACCCCTCCATTCTCTGACACGGATGAATACCCACTCCTCCAGCCGAAATTTCGAGCGCTACCTTGCACTAAATTACAGCAAGACCAAATCATGGAGGAGGATTCGCAGCAGCACCGAAGATCGAGCAACAACGGACCTCCTGATTTTCAGCTATAATATCCCAATGGAAAATTCAACAATGACATGATCCATTCCCAACTGATAGCGCTCCCTTTGGAGCCTCTGCTGAAGTTACTCCCTTACATCATCGACTATCGGGGATGTGAACCCAAAGACTAAACACCTACACAAATTCTTGTCACCTACAGAGGACCACTTCCAAGCAAAGTATTGCGCGGAATATGGGAAAATTTCCCTACAGAAAAATGTACTCCAGAGCTTCTCAGGTGCTTCCGTTGCCTCCCTGATGGCCACCACCAGGGCCGTTGCAAAGGCTTTGCAATTTTTATAATGTGCAGCAAGGCACGAAACCATGGAGTGTCTGGAAAATTTTAAGGAGAACCAGCTCCACTAAAGTGCCACAACTGTTCAGAACCACATCATGCTTGGTGCAACGATGCAGTGCCAGACTGGCTCCCTTTCCACAGTTTAAAGAATGGATAAACCCATCGAGACCGATACCAGAACCTGCACCTACAGCCCTGCAATTGACACCAAAAGGAACACGGACAAAAGGACAGAACAACACGTGAAAGCGATACCGTTTCCTGGCAAAGAGACAACTAACCCCTAGCCAACGGCCACACCCCTGCCTCCAGCACCCCAAATCCCCGCCACCCCGCCCCCGCCTCTTCACTTCGGACCTCAAAATCATCCCGCAAATGTGGTTGCCATAGTCCTACATCCCAGCCAAATACCAGATACAGGCACAACTCTCTCGGCGAGCAGCACTCCAGCAGCTGTTAATCAATTTGATTGACAGTTGCCCTCTTCCTCGTGCTAATGTTTTTCCTTTCTTTGTTCAGCCGCTCATGGTCTAACGACCCAATCCTTCAATTATCGCTCTGTCTTCATATTACGCTATTAGCACTTGACTAGCCCTTCGTTGGCTGAGTCGGTTGAGCTTCAGACTGTCACTCGATGGGCCGGAGTTCAATTCCCCCGGCCGGCTGATGAAGAGTTAGAGGAATTTATTTCTGGTGATAGAAATTCATTTTCGCTAGAATTAGTTCTTAGCCACGTAAAATAAGTCTAATCCTTCGGGCCAGCCCTAGGAGAGCTGTTAATCAGCTCAGTGGTCTGGTAAAACTAAGGTATACTTAACTTAGCACTTGACTTTCATCGTCTTAGTGAAGGGGAGACATAGATTAGATTAGATTAGATATTTTATTGACCACAACAATTATACATAGCTCATATTTACAGTAATTATTTATATTTGGTCCAACAAAAGACACAACACTACACTTGGCAATACAAAATATTACATACATAAAAGTAAGAACAACAGGTTTCTATCCCATACAACAATAAAACAAAAACAAAGAATTATCATATGGCAAACAAAATTAAGAACAAAATTTGACATTTATATGCAAAAATCATACTCCAAAAAGCTATTTTTATTCTCACTTTCCTTTCACCTCACAAACATTCATAAATACTCATAGAGGACTAAGCTAATGATCTTACACTGCTCCGCCAGGGTTCGCTGATTTAAAAATATATCCCTCATGTTAGATAAATTATAGGTATCTCTCATATGTTGTGTCCTTGAGCATACTTGCGTTACCTGTACTTCTGTTTGAATGGCTCCACAGGTACACAACCGCTCCTCCAACGGCAGACGGCCTCTCCCCCTCCTACCCCACCTACCCACTTCCACGGCCAGAGAGTGAGATGCAATTCTGAACCTAGTGAATGAGACTCTGTCTAATTCGGAAACATTATGCCTAACAGAATAGATATCATGAACTAAGAGGTCTGGATTGATTTCTCTATATGTAACCTTTCTTGAGGAGTCAGAATTGATGATGTTACGCCTGAGTGTTTCCATTGCGATTTTTACATCGTCTCTGCTATCATTAATCAGTCCTTCTATGTAAGTCTTGGTGTTATACCTGGCTCCTAATACGGTCTTAATTGAAAATATCAAAGGGTCATCCTCCAACGAAGACCTCTCTCTCCACATCTTACTAAAAAAAACTTTCTCTGTTTGCTACGAACAAAGCATAATTATGCACGTACATCCTAGGGTCCTACTTAAAAGGGCAAACACAGGCCAAGTGTCATCAAATATACCAACCGCATACAGCTCTCCTCCTCGAGAGACGAACAAGACCTCCCTCCTTCGCTGCAGTCGAAGAAAAAAAAATTTCTCTCTCCAAAAAATAATTCCTTAACTCGTCGCTCCCAACTCCTGAAAGATCAATGCTTTTTTCTGTCCTAACTTTTCTCGGCAAGTTAAATACGGTATGATAACTCGGTAGATTTCTTCATTTTTCCGCATTTTTCTCTTACGATCATTTTTTTTTTTAGTGTTTCCTTGCTGACTACCAGGGTATTGATCGTCTTGAAATGGAATTTTCTTCAAGAAATTCGGTCTGAGGAGTATGTCCCTACCTAATAAAGCTATGAGAATTGAATAATCTACCTGACTGGATTTTATTTAGGAAATGAGAAATATATAGTCTCAGATCTGAGTCATCGTGAAATGATTAATGCTAATAAGCCGGAATATGGTTTGGGATATCAAATCAATTAAATTAATGTGTAGGTGAGCAACAGAAGCAACGCGTTGCGCAGGCAATACAATTACTTTCAAGAACCAGTACCCATGCCCTAACTTATCTTGGGGAGAGAGGGTTCCTGAAGTCATGTAATTGGAATTCAACCTCACACTTCAGATCCCTTATCAGTGATTGGCCTGATGTAATCAATTCAAAACATGAATATGGTGACATACCCCTGTGCAGTGTTTTCGGTGTTTGTACCCCGCAGCAAATAAATACCATATAAAAATATAGATACATAAAGACCAGGTGCCTTTATATCTTTCAGAATGGAGTAATAATTTCGGCAAAGTCAGCGACTGGCCTTTTCACTATGTTGTGAAACATTTGCGGTTGGAGTTAAAAGGAAAATAAGTGGAATTGGAAATGGATGCAAAGACGCGCCTTCACGAAACTTTTTTTTCCCCCGCTAGAGGTCTCTCTTGGAGCGTCCAGCGCTGTGTAATTCGAGAGTGATAAATAAACGAGTGAAAAACGATAGAAAACGAATGGCTCAATTACGAGGGCAAGACGTAATTTTTTGCATTTCATGACGTTCTTTTCATTGAACATTTGCAACGATTTTCAGTAAATCATTAAATAAAAACGTAAAATCCGATAAAAAATGTCTTTATAATAATATAACAATAATAATAATATGAGAACTCCAGTCTAATAGACTGAAAAATCACAAACAACTACAACATCAGGAATACCTAAGATTTTGTAAGAAATTAGAGTGAAATAATGAAGTGCAAAACACACAAAAAGACTTAACCATGAACAACAACAACAACAAAAAAAAACTAATAATGAAAAAAATACCTTTCCAAAAGATTGATTCATGAAGAGAAATAACAATGTATTAACACTCACCAAACCCATCCGAGCGGAGCTTCTGAAAATAATAAAAAAAAAAATCATAATTAATAGTGTAATAAACTTTTATCAATCTCATTAATGTATGTCATTGTAACCACATCATAACTTGTATACACTTGGTAAAATGTAACACATAAACATAAATTCCTTGGATTCGGACCAGACACGCTGGCTGTTCGTGAAACACAGTGCAAAGGAGTGGGAAAAGAGAGACTGGAAGTAATTAATGCGTATATTTCTTCAGCAAGAGCGTTTGGCATCATATGGTCACTAAATGCAGAGAGGGCACCAATTGGCTGGGAACACAGAGTAGTAGATTACTGCTTGCCAGATATGAATTGAAACAGTGCAATATGAGTATTATATTGTGCTATGCGCCCGTGATAACGTCAACTGTGCTCTTTGTGGGCACCATGCCCTGTGCCCATCTCCTGTTCCTACCTCTCACAGAGAGAGAGAGAGAGAGAGAGAGAGAGAGAGAGAGAGAGAGAGAGAGAGAGAGAGAGAGAGAGAGGAAAAGAAGCTAAGGACTGAAAGGGAAGGGTGGATCCTCCCTTCTTGCCCTGTACCCCATCTCCTCTTCCTACCTTTCACAGAGAGAGAGAGAGAGAGAGAGAGAGAGAGAGAGAGAGAGAGAGAGAGAGAGAGAGAGAGAGAGAGAGAGGAAAAGAAGCTAAGGACTGAAAGGGAGGGGTGGGACCTCCCGTCCGACCCTGTGCCCCTTCTCCTCTTCCTACCTCTCACAGAGAGAGAGAGAGAGAGAGAGAGAGAGAGAGAGAGAGAGAGAGAGAGAGAGAGAGAGAGAGAGAGAGAGAGAAGCTAAGGACTGAAAGAGAGGGGTGGGACCTCCCTTCCTGCCCTCTGCCCCTTCTCCTTTTCCTACTTCTCACAGAGAGAAGGAGAGAGAGAAAGAGACAGAGAAGGAAGAAAGAAGGAAAAAGAGAAAAAGAGAGAGAGGAAAAGAAGCTAAGGACTGAAAGGGAGGGACCAGTGATGGAGATACAGAATAGAGAAGTGAAGAGAGCATTAAGTAAAATGAAGAATGGTAAAGCCCAGCTCCATCAGAGTTCCAAATCAAAATGATCAAATCACTAGGTACAGAGGGGGAGAAATGGATGCTGGATTTACTAAAAGCTATATGGGAAGAAGAAATGCCAAGGGACTGGGAGGAGAGTCTAATGGTATATATATACAAGCAGAAGGGAGATGTCATGGAGTGTGGTAACTACAGAGGAATTAAACTAACAGAGCATGGACTGAAAGTTTTAGAGAGGATACTGGATGAGAGATTAAGAGAAATTGTAAAGTTCGGAAAGCAGCAGTATGGATTCATGAGAGGAAGAGGGACAGTGGATGCCATCTTCATAGTAAGACAGCTACAGGAAAAGAGGCTAGAGGGAAACCAGGAGCTTTATTGTGCATTTATAGACCTGGAGAAAGCATAAGATAGAATCCCAAGAGAAGTAATGTTTTGGTGTTTGAGGAAGAGGAAAGCCCCAGAAAAGTTGGTTAGGCTGGTCGAGATGATATATCAGAGAATGAACACAAAAGTAATAACAGTAGTTGGGGAAACAGAAAACTTTGAAGTTAGTGTTGGATTGAACCAGAGGTCAGTATTAAGCCCATTTTTGTTTGTGCTGGTCACGGATGTGTTGAGTGAAGAGATCAGGAATGAAGTGCTGTGTGAGTTGTTGTACACATGATCTGGTGATTACTGATGAAGATGAGGAGGACCTACAAAGAAGGGTTGGAGAGTGGCAGGAGTCTTTAGGGAGGGGTGGCTTAAGGGTGAATGTGAATAAAACAGAGGTTTTAGTGAGCAGTAGGACAGACAGAGACAGAATAGTAATACAAGAAAGAAGAGGCTCGATTATAAAACAGGCGGAAAAGTTTAAATACTTAGGATCTACTTTAAGCCAAGAGGGAGGATGTGAGGCTGAAGTGGACAGTAGGATGAGAGAGGCATGGGGGAAGTGGATGAGATGTAGCTGGAGTTGTATGTGATAAGAAAATGCCAATCAAGCTAAAAGTCAAGATCTATAGCACAGTGATAAGACCAGTGTTAGTGTATGGATCAGAAACATGGGCTCTAAGAAGCAAAGAGGAAGTAGAGCTTGAGAGAACAGAGATGAGAATGCTGAGGTGGATTTTGGGAATATTGCTGCTTGAGAGATTGGAAAATAATGAAATATGAAGAAGAGCAGGATTAGTAAAGATAACAGAAGTGATAAGAGAGTCACGATTCAGAAGATAAGGGCATGTGTTGAGGATGGATGACGAGGAGGGAGTACTCCCGGCTTGGGAAGAACCTGTTAGAGGAAGAAGATCGAGAGGGAAACAGAGAATCAGAAGGAGAGAAAAAGTGAAGGAAGATATGGAGAGAAGAGGTTTGGTGGAGGATGTCATTGATAGAAGGCAGTGGAGCAGGTGCATCAGGCAACCGACCCTTTAATGTAGGGATAACGGTGGGAATAAGAAGACTGAAAGGGAGGGGTGGGACCTCACCTCCTGCCCTGTGACCCTTCTACTCTTTCTACCTCTCACAATAAGGAGAGAAAGAGACAGAAAAAGGAAAAAAAGGAGGAAGAGAGAGAGAGAGAGAGAGAGAGAGAGAGAGGAGAGAGAGAGAGAGAGAGAGAGAGAGAGAGAGAGAGAGAGGAAAATAAGCTAAGGACTGAAATAGAAGGGAGGGACCACCCTTCCTGTCCTGTGCCCCTTCTTCTCTTCCTGCCTCTCACAGAGAGGAGAGAGACTGTGACAGAGAAAGGAATAAAGAGAGAGAGAGAGAGAGAGAAGAGAGAGAGAGAGAGAGAGAGAGAGAGAGAGAGAGAGAGAGAGGAAAAGAAGCTACGGACTAGAGAGAGAGAGAGAGGAAAAGAAGCTAAGGACTGAAAGGGAGGGGTGGGACCTCCCTTCCTGCTCTGTGCACCTTCTCCTCTTCCTGCCTCTCACAGAGAGAAGGATAGAGAGAACATGACAGGGAAAGGAATAAATAGAGAGAGAGAGAGAGAGAGAGAGGAAAAGAAGCTAAGGACTGAAAGGGAGGGCAGGAACTCCCATCCAGGCCTGTGCCCCTTCTCCTCTTCCAGCAGCCGCAAAACTGCTGTTGGCAAACAGCCAACCTTGGGCGGTCCGTGGTCAACTTCGAAGTTCCTTAGCCTGGTTAGCATGTGCAAGGGCCAGCAAGTGTTCACCAGCTGTCCGTCTTCTCTGGCTGCTCTTCCAGATTCGAGACTCCTTAGTATAGTTGGCATGTGCCTGGGCCAGCGAGTGTTCAACAACTCCCCCAAGCCGCTGTTCACCCACCAACCTTGGGTTGTCCATCTTCTCTGGCTGCTCTTCCACATTCGAGATTCCTTAGTCTAGTTGGCATGTGCCTGGGCCAGGGAGTGTTCAACGGCTCCCCCAAGCCGCTGTTCGGGCCGCCACCCTTGGCCTGTCCATCTTCTCCAGCTGCTCTTCCACATTCGAGATTCCTTAGTCTAGTTGGCATGTGCCTGGGCCAGCGAGTGTTCAACGGCTCCCCCAAGCCGCTTTTCGCCCGCCAACCTTGGGCTGTCCTTCTCTAGTTGGCATGTGCCAGTGCTGGCGAGTGTCCAGTGACTCCCCTAAGCCGCTGTTCACCCGCTAGCCTTGGGCGGTCGGTGGTCATCTTCACGGCCCCTTGCAGCCTAGTTGGCCTGCGCCAGGGCCGGCGAGTCTCCAGCAGCTCCCCCAAGCCGCTGTTCGCCCCACCAGCCTTGGGCAGTCGGTGGTTGTCTTCGAGGTCCCTTGCAGCCTGGTTGGCCTTCGCCAAGGCTGGCGAGTCTCCAGCAGCTCCCCCAAGCTGCTGTTCACCCGCCAGCCTTGGGTGGTTGGTGGTCATCTTCAGCGGTCAAGGGTCGTCTTCGAGGTCCCTTCGGGCCTGGTTGGCCTTCGCCAGTGCCGGTGAGTGTCCAGCGGCTCCCCCAAGCCGCTGTTCTCCTGCCGGCCTTGGGCGGTCGGTGGTCGTCTTCGAGATCCCTTGCAGCCTGCTTGTCCTGCGCCAGGGCTGGTGAGTCTCCAGCGGCTCCCCCAAGCTGCTGTTTGTCCACCGGCCTTGGGCGGTCAGTGGTCGTCTTCGAGGTCCCTTCCAGCCCGGTTGGCCAGCGCCAGGGCCGGCGAGTCTCCAGCAGTTCCCCCAAGCCACTTTTCGTCCACCGGCCTTGGGCAGTCAGTGGTCGTCTTCGAGGTCCCTTCCAGCCTGGTTGGCCAGCACCAGGGCCGGCAAGTCTCCAGTGGCTCCCCCAAGCCGCTGTTCGTCCGCCGGCCTTGGGCAGTCGGTGGTCGTCTTCGAGGTCCCTTCCAGCCCGGTTGGCCAGTGCCAGGGCCAGCGAGTCTCCAGCGGCTCCCCCAAGCCGCTGTTCAAGACGTTGTTCGCTCGCCGGCCTTGGGCGGTCGGTGGTCGTCTTCGAGGTCCCTTCCAGCCCAGTTGGCCAGCGCCAGGGCCGGCGAGTCTCCAGCGGCTCCCCCAAGCCGCTGTTCGTCCGCTGGCCTTGGGCGGTCGGTGGTTGTCTTTGAGGTCCCTTCCAGCCCAGTTGGCCAGCGCCAGGGCCAGCAAGTCTCCAGCGGCTCCCCCAAGCCACTGTTCGTCTGCCGGCCTTGGGCGGTCAGTGGTCGTCTTCGAGGTCCCTTCCAGCCCGGTTGGCCAGTGCCAGGGCTGGCGAGTCTCCAGCGGTTTCCCCCAAGCCGCTGTTCGTCCGCTGGCCTTGGGCGGTCGGTGGTTGTCTTTGAGGTCCCTTCCAGCCCAGTTGGCCAGCGCCAGGGCCGGCAAGTCTCCAGCGGCTCCCCCAATCCACTGTTCATCTGCCGGCCTTGGGCGGGTCGGTGGTCGTCTTCGAGGTCCCTTCCAGCCCAGTTGGCCAGCGCCAGGGCCGGCGAATCTCCAGCGGCTCCCCCAAGCCGCTGTTCGTCCGCCAGCCTTGGGTGTTCGGTGGTCGTCTTTGAGGTCCCTTCCAGCCCGGTTGGCCAGTGCCAGGGCCGGCGAGTCTCCAGCGGCTCCCCCAAGCTGCTGTTTGTTGGAGGTCAGTGGTTGTCTTCGAGGTCCCTTCCAGCCCGGTTGGCCAGCGCCAGGGCCAGCGAGTCACCAGCGGCTCCCCCAAGCCGCTTTTCTTCCGCCGGCCTTGGGCGGTTGGTGGTCGTCTTCGAGGTCCCTTCCAGCCCGGTTGGCCAGCGCCAGGGCCGGCGAGTCTCCAGCGGCTCCCCCAAGCCACTTTTCGTCCACCGACCTTGGGCGGTCGGGTCGTCGTCTTCGAGGTCCCTTCCAGCCCGGTTGGCCAGCGCCAGGGCCGGCGAGTCTCCAGCGGCTCCCCCAAGACGCTATTCGTCCGCCGGCCTTGGGCGGTCAGTGGTCGTCTTCGAGGTCCCTTCCAGCCCGGTTGGCTAGCACCAGGGCTGGTGAGTCTCCAGCGGCTCCCCAAAGCCACTGTTTGTCTGCCGGCCTTGGGCAGTCAGTGGTCGTCTTCGAGGTCCCTTCCAGCCCGGTTGGCTAGCACCAGGGCTGGTGAGTCTCCAGCGGCTCCCCAAAGCCACTGTTTGTCCGCCGGCCTTGGGCAGTCAGTGGTCGTCTTCGAGGTCCCTTCCAGCCCGGTTGGCCAGCACCAGGGCCGGCGAGTCTCCAGCGGCTCCCCCAAGCCTCTGTTCGTCCGCTGGCCTTGGGCGGTCGGTGGTTGTCTTCGAGGTCCCTTCCAGCCCGGTTGGCCAGCGCCAGGGCCGGTGAGTCTCCAGCGGCTCCCCCAAGCCACTGTTTGTCCGCCGGCCTTGGGCAGTCAGTGGTCGTCTTCGAGGTCCCTTCCAGCCCGGTTGGCCAACGCCAGGACCTTCTCCTCTTCCTACCTCTCACAGAGAGAAGGAGATAGAAAAAGAAACAGAGAAAGGAAGAAAGAAGGAGAAAGAGAGAGAGAGAGAGAGAGAGGAAAAGAAGCTAAAACCTGAAAGGGAGGGGTGGGTCCTCCCGTCCTGCCCTGAGCCACTTCTCCTCTTCCTACCTCACACAGAGAAGGAGAGAGAGAGAGAGAGAGAGAGAGAGAGAGAGAGAGAGAGAGAGCTCAGGACTGAAAGGGAGGTGGAGAACTTCCCTTCCTGCCTTGTGCCCCTTCTCCTCTTCCTATCTCTCTTCACAGAGTGAAGGAGAGAGAGAACAACAGAGAGGGAGAGAGACGAAAAAGATAAGGAAAAACTACATAAAATTACTCACCTGCTATTTAGGATCGTCCTTGGCCCGTCTATACAAAGTTTCTTCCTCCTGCGTCTTCGTTCGTCGTTGAAGTCGGAACTATATCGTTTACGAAATCCATCTGCGGAACGGAGAATCTCACATCTGGACCTGCCTCGAAGCCCATTCATTCACTCACTTAGTAAAGACACTTAGTAAACTTAACGCGTCACCTTAATCTTAGTTTTGTAATGTGCCACCAAGTCCTGTGTTGGTTCCTGGGACTTCGTTGTGCTTTGTCCTTCCGCATTCTTTTCCTGGAAATCCATTTCAAACGGTCTTCGAATCCTTCCGGAGATATTCCAAGTTCCCTATCTTCAAGAGTGAAGGCGGCGTCACATGATCCTGGAATCTTTTAAGACGTCAAGAAGACGTTGTAATTCAATGGTCATTTCTCCAGGAATGCTTCAGGAGCTGAAGGCGGCTTCAAGTCATCCGGGAGTCGTGATTCCTAAGATAATTTCTGGACTCTTGAAGTTGTGCGCATATTCACAAGTTTCTTGAAGTTGTGCGCATATTCACAAGTTTCTCAGTGACACACTACAGACTGACTTCCAGGTCAATCTTATATCATCTACTGAGGAAGAAAATATGGAAAAATTAAATAAACGAGGAAATTTTCATCTTTAATCTAGACTTAACTGAGATTTTCTAAATATTTCATGCTATAAATTCTTAAAGATTTAATTGTGCAAGAAAGTAAATTTTTTCTTCTCATTTAAACTACTCATCTGTTAATATAAATTTTATGTGTGTGCGTGTGTTTGTGCGTGTGTGTGTGCGTAAATCACTCCTTCACGTCATTTAAATCTTACAGCGCTGAGGGAGAGAGAGAGAAAGTGATGATAGCAAATGAAAACAAATCAAGAGGTCTTTAAGAAAATTTGTTTCATGTTATAACCTTGTTCAAATATTAGCAAAGTATTTACGATGATGTATTAAAGGTTGACATGACCCAGTACGTGTGTAGTCAGTTTATTCGTATCAGTACAGTGGGAAAGAATGTTTATATTTAAATAAGAACTATGGGACGGGAGGCTGGAGAGGAGCCGAGATTTGTGGAAGATAAAAGAAAGGAAGACAAGAGTGGCACAATTTCCCAGAAGCCACTGTCCGAAGCTGGCACACTATAAAAGGATTAATATACATACATACATACATACATACATACATACATACATACATACATACATAAATATATATGATATATATATATATATATATATATATATATATATATATATATATATACATGATTTCTTTTTCTAAATGTAATTATGGTAAATATGAAAAACATAAACGTCTTTCGGCTACACTAGTGCAAACATGATTGAGTTGCCCTCTTGTGAGGTACTGAACCGAACCGTACTGTACCTATCGCCCCCGCCACCAATGGCCTTCGAACTCATCTCTCTCTCTTTCTCTCTCTAGTTACTGGTGCTGTACAAGATTATTTCTCGAAATGTTACTCCAATTAGACAGGAAATTGTTTGGAACCTAATACCATTAGTTCCCTGTGCAGTCGACTGTCTCTCCCACCAGATTCCTACGGTCCATTGGAAGTTTCGGGGAAGCTCACGAACCTTTGATACGACAACGTTTGTTAGTATTCTGTGGTTACCAAACCAATCTTACAACTAGATCGGTTCTAAACCGACGGTGTTGCTGTCTGGTTATTAAGTGGACCAAACATAAAAATGCCACCATCCTTAACGCTTCAGACCAGATGATCCACAATCAGTCAGTCAAATCTCGATTCACTGGGAGGGAGGCCAGGTTGCAGAGAACGTGTTTCTGATGGTTCGACCTTATTATAACAGACTACCACTGGAACTAATTTTTTTTTTTTTTACATAGCAAAGATTTTAAAACTTATGCTTACCTCGGTGAGTTATTTTAAGGATATATGGACAAGAATTTCATGAAGACAAATTGCATACCAGCTGAAGTTGCTCTTTTTACTTTATTGTTATCATAATTCTCCAGCATTCCCTCTTTGCCGTGAGACAGGTATCACTACCAAAAGGAATTATTGAGATATCTCGATTACATCATTTAACAATTGTAATATTCCGGGACTATATATATGTGAATTAAAAAATAATTATTTTTGTGCGCAAAAATAACACCAGAACACTGAAAGTACGACGTTACAAAAGTTATGGAGAAATGTTTAGAATGCAAAAAGTAAAAAAAAGTTTAAAAATCCCATATATTCTGACTTCTTGCATTAAGTATCGAATTACATACTGTTTTAGTAGCCTGTGCCAGTAATACTATTGGCCGTTCTAATATGGACAACTTCTGCTAACGCACTATTGTGAATGAGGAAAAATTTCAAAACGGGAAATCAGATAAGGCGTATGACAAAAATATTAAATTAATTGTTTTTTATAGTAAAGTGTAAACGACTCGTAAATTGCACTGACAAAGTTGTACAAGAAAATGCACCCAATTTTTTCCTTTAATTTGTCGATGAATATGAAATGGACTTCAACCTTTTTTTAAAATACCGAATTTATGCTAGATGTAACGACCCCTCCTTTTGATTTACAGTGCTGACATTATAAGAGAGAGAGAGGAAGAGAGAGAGATGTTGAGCCGATAAAAGAGAAAATGAAAGGAGAATGTGGCGGGCGTTCTACTGGAAACCAATATCTCGATATGGATTTTTCTTGTCCTATTTGCAAAAGCATTACCATAAGAGCCTTCAGTAGTTTCCTATAGCCGGTGGAGAAGTGGCTGGGATGCACCTTCTTTTGTTTCACCCTTCCCCCTTCTCTCTTGTCTTTTTGTTTCACCTTTCCTCTGTCTCTCTTGTCTTTTTGTTTCACCTTTCCTCTGTCTCTCTTGTCTTTTTGTTTCACCCTTCCTCTTTCTCTCTTGTCTTTTTGTTTCACCCTTCCTCTTTCTCTCTTGTCTTTTTGTTTCACCTTTCCTCTGTCTCTCTTGTCTTTTTGTTTCACCCTTCCTCTTTCTCTCTTGTCTTTTTGTTTCACCTTTCCTCTTTCTCTCTTGTCTTTTTGTTTCACCCTTCCTCTTTCTCTCTTGTCTTTTTGTTTCACCCTTCCTCTTTCTCTCTTGTCTTTTTGTTTCACCTTTCCTCTTTCTCTCTTGTCTTTTTGTTTCACCTTTCCTCTTTCTCTCTTGTCTTTTTGTTTCACCCTTCCTCTTTCTCTCTTGTCTTTTTGTTTCACCTTTCCTCTTTCTCTCTTGTCTTTTTGTTTCACCTTTCCTCTTTCTCTCTTGTCTTTTTGTTTCACCTTTCCTCTTTCTCTCTTGTCTTTTTGTTTCACCTTTCCTCTGTCTCTCTTGTCTTTTTGTTTCACCCTTCCTCTTTCTCTCTTGTCTTTTTGTTTCACCTTTCCTCATTCTCTCTTGTCTTTTTGTTTCACCTTTCCTCTGTCTCTCTTGTCTTTTTGTTTCACCCTTCCTCTTTCTCTCTTGTCTTTTTGTTTCACCCTTCCTCTTTCTCTCTTGTCTTTTTGTTTCACCCTTCCTCTTTCTCTCTTGTCTTTTTGTTTCACCTTTCCTCTTTCTCTCTTGTATTTTTGTTTCACCTTTCCTCTTTCTCTCTTGTCTTTTTGTTTCACCCTTCCTCTTTCTCTCTTGTCTTTTTGTTTCACCCTTCCTCTTTCTCTCTTGTCTTTTTGTTTCACCTTTCCTCTTTCTCTCTTGTCTTTTTGTTTCACCCTTCCTCTTTCTCTCTTGTCTTTTTGTTTCACCTTTCTTCTTTCTCTCTTGTCTTTTTGTTTCACCCTTCCTCTTTCTCTCTTGTCTTTTTGTTTCACCCTTCCTCTTTCTCTCTTGTCTTTTTGTTTCACCTTTCCTCTTTCTCTCTTGTCTTTTTGTTTCACCTTTCCTCTTTCTCTCTTGTCTTTTTGTTTCACCTTTCCTCTTTCTCTCTTGTCTTTTTGTTTCACCCTTCCTCTTTCTCTCTTGTCTTTTTGTTTCACCCTTCCTCTTTCTCTCTTGTCTTTTTGTTTCACCCTTCCTCTTTCTCTCTTGTCTTTTTGTTTCACCCTTCCTCTTTCTCTCTTGTCTTTTTGTTTCACCTTTCCTCTGTCTCTCTTGTCTTTTTGTTTCACCCTTCCTCTTTCTCTCTTGTCTTTTTGTTTCACCCTTCCTCTGTCTCTCTTGTCTTTTTGTTTCACCCTTCCTCTTTCTCTCTTGTCTTTTTGTACCACCCTTCCTCTTTCTCTCTTGTCTTTTTGTTTCACATTTCCTCTGTCTCTCTTGTCTTTTTGTTTCACCCTTCCTCTTTCTCTCTTGTCTTTTTGTTTCACCCTTCCTCTGTCTCTCTTGTCTTTTTGTTTCACCCTTCCTCTTTCTCTCTTGTCTTTTTGTTTCACCCTTCCTCTGTCTCTCTTGTCTTTTTGTTTCACCCTTCCTCTTTCTCTCTTGTCTTTTTGTTCCACCTTTCCTCTTTCTCTCTTGTCTTTTTGTTTCACCTTTCCTCTTTCTCTCTTGTCTTTTTGTTTCACCCTTCCTCTTTCTCTCTTGTCTTTTCGTTTCACCTTTCCTCTTTCTCTCTTGTCTTTTTGTTTCACCCTTCCTCTTTCTCTCTTGTCTTTTTGTTTCACCTTTCCTCTTTCTCTCTTGTCTTTTTGTTTCACCCTTCCTCTTTCTCTCTTGTCTTTTTGTTTCACCTTTCCTCTTTCTCTCTTGTCTTTTTGTTTCACCCTTCCTCTTTCTCTCTTGCCTTTTTGTTTCACCTTTCCTCTTTCTCTCTTGTCTTTTTGTTTCACCCTTCCTCTTTCTCTCTTGTCTTTTTGTTTCACCTTTCCTCTCTTTCTCTCTTGTCTTTTTGTTTCACCCTTCCTCTTTCTCTCATGTCTTTTTGTTTCACCTTTCCTCTTTCTCTCTTGTCTTTTTGTTTCACATTTCCTCTCTTTCTCTCTTGTCTTTTTGTTTCACCCTTCCTCTTTCTCTCTTGTCTTTTTGTTTCACCTTTCCTCTTTCTCTCTTGTCTTTTTGTTTCACCCTTCCTCTTTCTCTCTTGTCTTTTTGTTTCACCTTTCCTCTTTCTCTCTTGTCTTTTTGTTTCACCTTTCCTCTTTCTCTCTTGTCTTTTTGTTTCACCTTTCCTCTTTCTCTCTTGTCTTTTTGTTTCACCTTTCCTCTTTCTCTCTTGTCTTTTTGTTTCACCCTTCCTCTTTCTCTCTTGTCTTTTTGTTTCTCCCTTCCTCTTTCTCTCTTGTCTTTTTGTTTCACCTTTCCGCTTTCTCTCTTGTCTTTTTGTTTCACCTTTCCTCTTTCTCTCTTGTCTTTTTGTTTCACCTTTCCTCTTTCTCTCTTGTCTTTTTGTTTCACCTTTCCTCTTTCTCTCTTGTATTTTTGTTTCACCCCTCCTCTTTCTCTCTTGTCTTTTTGTTTCACCTTTCCTCTTTCTCTCTTGTCTTTTTGTTTCACCCTTCCTCTTTCTCTCTTGTCTTTTTGCTTCACCCTTCCTCTTTCTCTCTTGTCTTTTTGTTTCACACTTCCTCTTTCTCTCTTGTCTTTTTGTTTCACCCTTCCTCTTTCTCTCTTGTCTTTTTGTTTCACCTTTCCTCTTTCTCTCTTGTCTTTTTGTTTCACCCTTCCTCTTTCTCTCTTGTCTTTTTGTTTCACCTTTCCTCTTTCTCTCTTGTCTTTTTGTTTCACCCTTCCTTTTTCTCTCTTGTCTTTTTGTTTCACCTTTCCTCTTTCTCTCTTGTCTTTTTGTTTCACCTTTCCTCTTTCTCTCTTGTCTTTTTGTTTCACATTTCCTCTTTCTCTCTTGTCTTTTTGTTTCACCTTTCCTCTTTCTCTCTTGTCTTTTTGTTTCATCCTTCCTCTTTCTCTCTTGTCTTTTTGTTTCACCCTTCCTCTTTCTCTCTTGTCTTTTTGTTTCACCTTTCCTCTTCTCTCTTGTCTTTTTGTTTCACCTTTCCTCTTTCTCTCTTGTCTTTTTGTTTCACCTTTCCTCTTTCTCTCTTGTCTTTTTGTTTCACCTTTCCTCTTTCTCTCTTGTATTTTTGTTTCACCTTTCCTCTTTCTCTCTTGTCTTTTTGTTTCACCTTTCCTCTTTCTCTCTTGTCTTTTTGTTTCACCCTTCCTCTTTCTCTCTTGTCTTTTTGTTTCACCCTTCCTCTTTCTCTCTTGTCTTTTTGTTTCACCCTTCCTCTTTCTCTCTTGTCTTTTTGTTTCACCCTTCCTCTTTCTCTCTTGTCTTTTTGTTTCACCCTTCCTCTGTCTTGTCTTTTTGTTTCACCCTTCCTCTTTCTCTCTTGTCTTTTTGTTTCACCCTTCCTCTTTCTCTCTTGTCTTTTTGTTTCACCCTTCCGCTTTCTCTCTTGTTTTTTTGTTTCACCCTTCCTCTTTCTCTCTTGTATTTTTGTTTCACCTTTCCTCTTTCTCTCTTGTCTTTTTGTTTCACCTTTCCGCTTTCTCTCTTGTCTTTTTGTTTCACCTTTCCTCTTTCTCTCTTGTCTTTTTGTTCCACCCTTCCTCTTTCTCTCTTGTCTTTTTGTTTCACCTTTCCTCTTTCTCTCTTGTATTTTTGTTTCACCTTTCCTCTTTCTCTCTTGTCTTTTTGTTTCACCCTTCCTCTTTCTCTATTGTCTTTTTGTTTCACCTTTCCTCTTTCTCTCTTGTCTTTTTGTTTCACCTTTCCTCTTTCTCTCTTGTCTTTTTGTTTCACCCTTCCTCTTTCTCTCTTGTCTTTTTGTTTCACCCTTCCTCTTTCTCTCTTGTCTTTTTGTTTCACCCTTCCGCTTTCTCTCTTGTTTTTTTGTTTCACCCTTCCTCTTTCTCTCTTGTATTTTTGTTTCACCTTTCCTCTTTCTCTCTTGTCTTTTTGTTTCACCTTCCTCTTTCTCTCTTGTCTTTTTGTTTCACCTTTCCTCTTTCTCTCTTGTCTTTTTGTTCCACCCTTCCTCTTTCTCTCTTGTCTTTTTGTTTCACCTTTCCTCTTTCTCTCTTGTATTTTTGTTTCACCTTTCCTCTTTCTCTCTTGTCTTTTTGTTTCACCCTTCCTCTTTCTCTCTTGTCTTTTTGTTTCACCTTTCCTCTTTCTCTCTTGTCTTTTTGTTTCACCTTTCCTCTTTCTCTCTTGTCTTTTTGTTTCACCTTTCCTCTTTCTCTCTTGTCTTTTTGTTTCACCCTTCCTCTTTCTCTCTTGTCTTTTTGTTTCACCTTTCCTCTTTCTCTCTTGTCTTTTTGTTTCACCCTTCCTCTTTCTCTCTTGTCTTTTTGTTTCACCTTTCCTCTTTCTCTCTTGTCTTTTTGTTTCACCCTTCCTCTTTCTCTCTTGTCTTTTTGTTTCACCTTTCCTCTTTCTCTCTTGTCTTTTTGTTTCACCTTTCCTCTTTCTCTCTTGTCTTTTTGTTTCACCCTTCCTCTTTCTCTCTTGTCTTTTTGTTTCACCTTTCCTCTTTCTCTCTTGTCTTTTTGTTTCACCTTTCCTCTTTCTCTCTTGTCTTTTTGTTTCACCTTTCCTCTTTCTCTCTTGTCTTTTTGTTTCACCTTTCCTCTCTCTCTCTTGTCTTTTTGTTTCACCCTTCCTCTTTCTCTCTTGTCTTTTTGTTTCACCTTTCCTCTTTCTCTCTTGTCTTTTTGTTTCACCCTTCCTCTTTCTCTCTTGTCTTTTTGTTTCACCTTTCCTCTTTCTCTCTTGTCTTTTTGTTTCACCCTTCCTCTTTCTCTCTTGTCTTTTTGTTTCACCTTTCCTCTTTCTCTCTTGTCTTTTTGTTTCACCTTTCCTCTTTCTCTCTTGTCTTTTTGTTTCACCCTTCCTCTTTCTCTCTTGTCTTTTTGTTTCACCTTTCCTCTTTCTCTCTTGTCTTTTTGTTTCACCTTTCCTCTTTCTCTCTTGTCTTTTTGTTTCACCTTTCCTCTTTCTCTCTTGTCTTTTTGTTTCACCCTTCCTCTTTCTCTCTTGTCTTTTTGTTTCACCCTTCCTCTTTCTCTCTTGTCTTTTTGTTTCACCTTTCCTCTTTCTCTCTTGTCTTTTTGTTTCACCCTTCCTCTTTCTCTCTTGTCTTTTTGTTTCACCTTTCCTCTTTCTCTCTTGTCTTTTTGTTTCACCCTTCCTCTTTCTCTCTTGTCTTTTTGCTTCACCTTTCCTCTTTCTCTCTTGTCTTTTTGTTTCACCTTTCCTCTTTCTCTCTTGTCTTTTTGTTTCACCCTTCCTCTTTCTCTCTTGTCTTTTTGTTTCACCTTTCCTCTTTCTCTCCTGTCTTTTTGTTTCACCCTTCCTCTTTCTCTCTTGTCTTTTTGTTTCACCCTTCCTCTTTCTCTCTTGTCTTTTTGTTTCACCCTTCCTCTTTCTCTCTTGTCTTTTTGCTTCACCTTTCCTCTTTCTCTCTTGTCTTTTTGTTTCACCTTTCCTCTTTCTCTCTTGTCTTTTTGTTTCACCCTTCCTCTTTCTCTCTTGTCTTTTTGTTTCACCTTTCCTCTTTCTCTCTTGTCTTTTTGTTCCACCCTTCCTCTTTCTCTCTTGTCTTTTTGTTTCACCTTTCCTCTTTCTCTCTTGTCTTTTTGTTTCACCTTTCCTCTTTCTCTCTTGTCTTTTTGTTTCACCCTTCCTCTTTCTCTCTTGTCTTTTTGTTTCACCTTTCCTCTTTCTCTCTTGTCTTTTTGTTTCACCTTTCCTCTTTCTCTCTTGTCTTTTTGCTTCACCCTTCCTCTTTCTCTCTTGTCTTTTTGCTTCACCTTTCCTCTTTCTCTCTTGTCTTTTTGTTTCACCTTTCCTCTTTCTCTCTCTTGACTTTTTGGAGTTTTGAAGTTTCAGGCAAGGCACATGAACAGAAATTAATTTTCTTGTCTTTTTGGAGTTTTGAAGTTTTAAGCAAGGCACATGAATAAAAATTATTTTTCTGTTCTAAATTTAGAAAATCTGAAGAAATATCAAATCCTCCTTTCCGATTGATACATTTTATGTTATATTCCTCAGCTTCGCCCTTTATCAGAGTACAGTGAAGCATTGTAAATGGATTTAGTCAAAGAACATTTCCACATTTCTTAAAACACAGTTAAACGTTTGGAAGTGCTGACTGTGATTACCTTCTACATAAACAAGAATCATTCTTTTGAATGCATTACCAATCACTTCACCTGATAACTTACAAATACATATCCCCTATGACAATCCAGAGTGTAATTCTGCGCAAAGAGACCATGACTGTCACTAGTGTGAGTTCCGCACAAAACATTATCACGATTACTAAGAGGAAGGATACTGGTCTTTGAAGCATTAAAACCAACAGTCTGACATCCAATAGCCATGCCTCCGGTAACAAATGACCCGTTTATCCGGCTGCTGGCATGTCTGACCGCCTTTCTCCAAACTATATGTATCCGACTATCTGCAAGAATTGAATTTTTTGAAAGCCGTATAACATTAATGTCTTTGACGGTAAAGATTTCAAACTTTATATGTATCGTCCAAGGGCGGTGAGGGTTCAGCATTTTATGTAGTGCAAGAGCTGATGATATGTTTACATTCATAGTTTAAATACCAAATTAGAATTTTACCTTGACTATTACTTTTTAATTACACGAAACAGAGACTCCGTATTTCGTATTACTCCACTAATGAGGCTGATGTGCAGAAATAAGTGAAGGATAGGTCCACTAATAGGGACTGAGTTCTAAAATGTGTTATTTTTTATTTTTCACGACGTGATAAGTGACAGGATACGGTAGAAGGTACTTACATTCAAAATAGGGTAATCTTCTGGCAACCTCCTTCAATAATCACTGGCTTTGCTTAGAAAAAACAAGTCTTCTTAAATAAAAACTGATGAACCTTTTGCCAGGATTAAAGACCACCAATTCATTTTCCCGCAGCTTTTTATTCAAGGTCAGGGAAAAAGAAATTACCGGGTAAATTTTGTAATTGGCAACACCACGTCAGTATTTCACATCAAATGTGAGGCAAGCAGCACCGTAATTATCTAGGTAAGGTTTTGTAAATCACCGTAAAAATGGAAAATAGAACTAATTTATCGAATTAATCAGAAAGAATGACATCGGAGACTATTATAATTTCTTTTACTTCGTTTCTGAGAAAAATATCTCACTAAGGGGCGGACTTCCCTTTGTAAAATGAAGGTGTTCTTGGTATACTGAAAGTGCAAATAAAAAAAAAAAAAATTTTAAATAAAAAAAAAGCTTACGTTATCAAAAGGTTACCGTTACTTGCTTTAATGGAATGAGGTCAATTCATATTCTTGATTTCTATGAAACAAAAGAAAATGACTGTTTCCGATCTTCTAAGTTTTAGTGCTTTTCTTTCTACTGGTAAAAGTTATTTGAGAGATAAGGATGGAAGATTAATCAACTATTTGAAAATAAATGCTTTTTCATAAAATCACATGATATACAGTCATCAACTGTTCTTTTCGATCATATTAATGGTAAAGAAATTTTGTTTCAGTAGCATCTCGCGGACAAATAATAAACCTAAGAGAATAATAAAAACAATAAGCAACACGAATTTGTTAATGCATCATGTTTCATTCATGTTCTTTTAGATATATAAACAAAAACATTATTCTGTTTTAAATTACCGTGAAATCACTAACTATATCGCTAGCCAACGAGTCTAAACGTTTCAGTGTACCCTTCCTACCTACCTGTTAATAGTGCATTCAGTTTCTGAAAGGTAGGTTGCCAGGCCACGATGATGAAACCATCAAACCCTGGGCCCGGCCATAGTAGCTCTCGGAACTTAGAGCAACTAAAAATAATAATAATGACCAGGCTAAAAATATGAAAAGGAGACTTAATCGTAATCAGAATGCTCGAAAAATATTCCTGGGAAAAAGAAATCAAAGGTTTCCCCGATATGTTTGATGGGTTTTCAACCTGAATAATTAGTGGGTAATTGGTGAATAATATATCTAGTGAGTGAATTGCTATGAACATAAAAATGTAATTCGTCCTTTAGCGTGTTTGACGCTTATACATACACACACCACGCCCACCCATTCCCCGCACACGTAGAAGGCTCATTAGCAGCAAGTCTAACCCACCTAATCACATTATGCTCTTTACTTCTATTGTTAATGCATTCCATCTGTTCTTGGATAGCAAGTCCCTTTCTTTTCTGTTCTTTCACTCCATCTATCCAGCATTCACTCCACACACTTACCTTTCTCCATTACTTCCACGTCCTAATCATCTCAAGAGCTTTTTACCACTGTCAGTGCGTATCTTACCATTTCTCACCATTTCAGTTCTTCATATGCAGCGCATTCTACTCAAAAAATGAATATCATCGCCTTCAGACTCTCTCTTCCATCTGCTGTCAACATTTCACACTTCACTTCTACAAAGGGGGTTTGGTTCAACAATCCTTTCGCACTCTCCCTCCTTGGCTTCCACAGGCATTACTAATCTTTTGCACACACTCTGCACCCTTCCTTGTTTAACCAAATCCGTGATTCATATCTTATATCTCATCACCATTAGTTACGATCACCCACTTTCAATGACAATATTCACTGCTCTATCACCCAGGCTTCCAGTTACCTATGCAGCCTATAGTCTCAACCTCACCCACACTCATGTATATGTATAAGTATATAAATATAAATATATATATATATATATATATATATATATATATATATATATATATATATATATATACATACATACATATATATATATATATATATATATATATATATATATATATATATATATATATATATATATATATATATATATATATATATATATATATATACAGTCACTTCGACACACATGGCTTATTTTTATAATCACAAATATTAAGCCACAAATATCGTTTAATATCTAGTTCACTTTACATTGAGAATAACTCACACCTGAGAAGAATCATAATGGATAAGTGCTTCGCCCCAGGCAGAATTCGAATCCTGACCTGGTTTATGAACAATGACAGACAGTGACTTTGATAATCCGGCTATCGAGAGATATATAAGACGATATCGACTCTCCTGTACGTCAACTACATATAAATACTTATACGTAGCTTTCACTTGTAGCTCCTTTATCTGTGAATGTTTCAAAACACATAAGACCTTTGAAAGAAATTATTCTCACTTGAATCTATCCAGCCTGAGATCCAAGTTTGCGAACTGTTTAGACCTGAAAATTCCACAGCTAACACTAATGTTCTGTAAATTCCAAATATAAGTATTCCTAACTCCAGCCTTATTGCTTCAACAGTAATCACTGCCAGTAATTATTCCGTAGCTTCGTTAAATTCCAATTCAGATCTGCGGTGGGCTAATTTGGATACCCTTGGTTTCAATTCACTATGATCCGATTGACTGCCACGTTTTGATCATCTTTTAACGACACAGTATGATGCTGATTGAAATTTTATTCGTTAAATAGCTATCAAGTATTATTCTGATTGATCCTGTAGAACATCAGTCGTTTATTTACATTAGTGACTGAAAGGGGTTATTAGTAATTATCGGATATCACCAGAGTTTCATTGCAACAGAACCCGACGATAGTTCTATAAGGTAAAACTCACTATAATATCATGTTGGTATTGCAACTTGGTTTCTGTAACTAGAAGCCACTTGCATGTATGATAATGCCTTCAAGTCATGTATTCCATACCAAAAATGGGAAAAAAATCGTAAGTAAACAATGCGCCGAAGTTTCTTCGGCGCAATCGAGTTTTCTGTACAGCGCATAATCAAGGCCACCGAAAACAGATCTATACTTAGGTGGTCTCGGTATAATGGTGTGTGAGCCGCGGCCCATGAAACTCTCAGCCGGCCATGGCGGCCTGTGTTGCTGCGTTGCCAGAAGCACGATTATGGCTAACTTTCACCTTAAATAAAATAAAAACTGCTGCGGCTAGAGGGCTGCAATTTGGTATGTTTGATGATCGGAGGGTGGATGGTCAACATACCATTTTGCAGCCCTCTAGCCTCAGTAGTTTTTTAAGATCTGAGGGCGGACAGAAAAAGTGGGGACAGAAAAAGTGCGGATGGACAGACAAAGCCGGCACAATAGTTTTCTTTTCAGAAAATGAACCTGGCATCGCTGAATCAGGTGCGTATTTCAGCCACGATGTCACGAATAATTTATACTAATTGTTCTTTTTTAACACAGGTCGTCGTATCGTAACGCAGTTTCTTTCGTTTTCAGGGCTTCCTAAGATTCAGTGAACACGTTTGTCACTCAGCACCTTTCGATGAATATAACTGATCCGCAGATACACACTGCCACGTAAATCATTACTATATTTCGTGGATAACTTGTCTGCAACGAAAGTGAAGACATATATACTTCTTGCAAAATTATATTTTCAGGAAATACTCTAGCATTTTTACGAGCTTCATCACAAAATATGAAAAAAAGGTTAATGTGTATTAAGGACTTTCAAGTGGAAATAGAAGATCCAAGATGGCGTGTAATAGCTAAAACTGCACAGAAGCATAGTGAGGATATTGTCTTTTTTTTTGGGGGGGGCGGGTTACAAGGGGGTTATAGAAAGCTTTGCCGTCATGTCATAAGCGAGCTTGCGCATATTATTCAAGTAAAAGATCATTCCTTTGAAGTGAATACAGGTAAAAATTGTCATAAATATCAGGTGTCATTTTGGAGAGTTGAACTGTCGATGACACTCAAAGCATCATTAATGATCCAGAGGGTTAAGTACTAACACAGCTTCGCTTTTAGCCCATAAATCAGTATGAGATTTATCTGACATAAGATGAATAGATATTGTGCTCTCAATATGTAACATATTGAGAGCACAATATCTCTTCATCTTGCATAAGCAATTTAAGCCTAAAAGTCAAGAAATAGTCGGTATCCAAACTTCAGCCACGGAAAGTTGCATCATTTTGGGAAAATTATTTATAAAAGAAATCCTGCCTTAAATCATCATCCTCAGAAAAGGATGTACAGTACAAAAACAATCCTTTTGGCCTCTTTGAAGAGTATAATAAATGATAACCCTTAAATCGTTTGAGCAAAAAACACTGCAAGCATACAAGAATTAGCCTTACAGGTATGCACGCAAAGGTAGCCTTAAAATTTACATATAATATGTAGCATATTATATGTAAATATTAGGGCTAACTTTGAGTGCATAACTGTAAGGCTAATTCTTGTCCGCTTGCAGTGTTTTTTGCTCACACGAGATAAGGGTTATCTTTTATTATACTCTTCAGAGAGGCCAAAAGGATTGATTTTGTACTGTACATCCTTTTCTGAGGATGATGACTTAAGGAAGGGTTTCTTTTATAAATAATTTTTCCAAAATGACGCAGCTTTCCATGGCTGAAGTTTGGATACCGACTGTTTCCTGACTGTTAGGCTTAAGTTGCTTATGTTTAGGGATAACTTTAGTTTTTCACGTGATTATTATGTAGATGAATGTGCTTGGTTTTATCTATTTTTTTTTTTGTTGCAGAATTACATATTTACACTGTGTGTGTGTGTGAGTGTGTATACAAATACGTGCTAGTGTGTTTATATACAGTATATACTCTAAGATTAAAAACCTCGAACACAACCAGCTTCAGCAGTGTCAGTATTAATATAACTTCTGCTCCACGGCTGATATCATCAGCACAAGTCAGAAAGCGTTGGGACATCAACAGAAATGCATTCTGATAACATCATCTGATAGCGCCGGTCTCATCTGAGTAAGATTGGTGCTTTTTCATTTATACTTGCTGAATGTCATGATTCCAAGAGATCTACACAATTTACAATATTTACTGAGAAAAATACAAATTTATGTTTATTGGAAAAGGGAACAAACTGCGTTTGAATGCTATTCATTTTGGAGAGATTCCTCTGGATGAATTTATCAATAGATAATGATTCATGGCAATGCAGTTCATCAATTCATTTTGGCAGAGTATTAGATAATTGGTACAACATTAATCTTCCATACGGAATGAAACATGCGAACGTTTGTGTGTGTGTGAGAGAGAGAGAGAGAGAGAGAGAGAGAGAGAGAGAGAGAGAGAGAGAGAGAGATGGGATTAATTTATTCTGAAGGCTTTAAAAGCCAATGAAATGTTAATTTTTTAAAATAATTTTATGAAGCAATTATCAACATTGCCCATATGCAAAGGATCACTTTGTTTTGAACATTACGACTTTTGGTATTGCATTCAAGCCTAGATCTACATACTTTCTGTTTGATATTATAGATATTAAATAGTTTTTTAGATAAAAAAAAGGCAAATACATGAGAACTCATGGCATGTACGACGTTCAGTATATATGATTAAGTAAGAGTTTGCACGGCGGTTTGATTTTATTTATTTTCACAGGGTATGGAATCATCGTGGGTTTCCTTTGGCACGAAGTAGGCCAGGGTATACTTATAAACATTCCTAAATGGGGCATTGCATCAACCCCGCCGATGCAAGAGGGTTTTTAACTACCTCTAAACATCCTAGTCTTGAT
>JANJGK010000012.1:10482993-10502993 GCA_039081455.1 Macrobrachium rosenbergii
GAGCATAACACTGGGAGATGCTGAAACACGTGGAACCTCTATAACTGTTAATATTAGTTTCAGAGAACAAACAGGGCCGTGTTCATGGCAAAAAAAAAGTATTAATTTGCATGCGAATACTTTTTTTTAAGACTTTTTTTTCTCTCTGCATCAATGTTATCAGAGTTGTGTTAAACTTTTGTTTATCATAGAAAAACATGAGTATAAGCGCTGTGAAGATTCTTCGAATTATATAGTGCCAAGTTGAAGGAAATAACACATTAAATAGCCTTATTTACCTCTGACATGTATTTCCATGTCTTTAAAATCTAGAGGGTAGATAACGTTTAAATATATTTCTTGATTATCGAACTCTTCCAATTGCTGCTTTCACAATTCGCTCGTTCATTTAAAATTAGATTTCACTTGGGAAGAACCTTTCCTCTTGTTCACTTCATTTAATCTCTTACAACACTTCCATTTCACTAAAAGTCATTAGTTTTACTTCCTTTTGCAATGAATTTTATTTGAATTGCGAGTCTAATTAATTGCCCCCTCCCATTCTCTCTCTCTCTCTCTCTCTCTCTCTCTCTCTCGTAGATTATCAAGAATTCCTGAGATACTTTCCAGAAGAAACCGTTCTTCTCGATCGATTTCCAATTTAGCTCGAGATTAAAGTCCTGATTAAAGCGGTTGTGCTGTCAGCTCTTTGAGAAAAGCTGCCTGAAACTGTAGGAGGGGTCGGTTCATATGTGACAGAAACCCCATTCTTTAATTATGGCCTTTAGAGATTAGATACAGATATTTCTCTGCACAGCGAAAGGGATGCAGTCTTCTTCAAAGTTATTCTAATTTTATAGATCTGAGATCACATATTCAGTTTCATAGGCTTCTTCAGTACAGCAGTTTATGAGCTGCAGGAGGCTTTGATGAGTTTATTAAGAGGACATTTCTTAATAAGAAACTTTTTTTTTTAGGCAACAATTAAGTGTTATAGAAATGTATCTGATTCTTTTTCGGGAGAGCAGAGATAGCTTCCGCTAGGTTTAAAGTATGTTAGGGGATTACGGTTGTATCTTACCATGGACATCATGTTAGATTCCAAAAATACTAGATAGTGTATATATATACTGTATATATATATATATATATATATATATATATATATATATATAAATATAAATATATAATATATAATATATATACATGTGTGTGTGTATATATATATATATATATATATATATATATATATATATATATATATATATATATATATATATATATATATATATATATATATATATATATATATACAGAGCCAGCCGAAACATCCACATTCGACTGGAATTTGCAGTAATTCCTTTGGACCTTGGTTAAAAGAACTTTTAATTTGTAACTATAAAAAAAATACATCATCAACCGCACGAAATATTTCGATTACCTTTAAGAAATCGAAAGATGAGTTGTATTTAACGTTGAAGCTGAGGTATCATACCATTGTCCGACACTGATGAATATCTGATTTTTCTCTTGTAAAATCAATGATTTCTAAACAAAAACAAAAAAAAAGAAAGTAATTTCATTTCCACTTAAGTTTATGGTCCTCTCTTTCATGTAGCGTTGATCAAGAATGAACTCCAACCACATTTGATCAGAAATATTCCTCGAAACACTGTTTATGGAAGGAGCACAGCTCCTGTAAAACCATCAGGAACCTTCGAGTGTTGCAGAGCACACAGTAGACGACCGGAATGCGTGACGCTTTGTGAAAATAAAAAGTATAAGGTGTCTTCAAAATTCAGCACCGGAATGTAATGCTCTCTCGAATCAGCGAATGAAACTTACGCTGATGAAAACGTTCACCTTGAACGAAGACGGCACAGCACGAATATTTAATTAATAAACGCTGCGAGTTTTATTTTCGTCTTACCTTAGGAACAAAGAAACCCCCACCAGGAATAGAAATAGAGATAATGAAATGGAATGTGCTAAGGGCGTCGAAAAGCGAAAACAAACTGAACCCTTTTTCGGTCTTAATTTTATTCATCACGGGAATGACAAAGCAGTTGTTTTATTAGTGATGCGACCATATTCTATTTCACTAATTAGACGTTTCCGCACTGACAGAAAGGGAGGAAAAAATGACAGAGCTCACTGCCACTTCATACACCTACACAAAGGTATTACGGGCATCATGGCGACGATGCAATTAAAATTTGTATTATTATTATTATTATTATTATTATTATTATTATTATTATTATTATTATTATTATTACTTGTATTTGAAGAAAAGTTTCAAATTATATTATTTAGATATTACAAAGGTATTTGCAAAATGGTAACGAGTTTGCAGTGTCACCTATTTCCACAGTTACAAATATACTGACACATATGCACACAAATTAACAAACACAAAAAATTACACCAGCATTAATGAATATTAAACTCCGGCAACGGATACTGCGGGTGAAATAAAAGCTGAAGCCACGTATCAACATTCATAGGATGATTGCGCATTAGAGGGATTGGGGGCTGCAGATGACTAATTCGACTTTTAATATATAATTTTGCAGTTTCAGATTACGAACGCGATGGTGGAATATATTGCATAGATACTGCTATCCATTTCCGGGACCGCGAGTCATCGTTTTTCTCAAATATCTTTCAAACTAATTATTTGATCGAAATGGTACTTTGACACAGTGTACATGACACCTCCCGCTAATTTTTGGTAATATAGTGCATTATCAAATGGTGTTAGTTATGGCGTTTGCGTTTGACTTTTAAGGGCAAAGTCGCATGAGTCAGCAGGACTAAACTACGCAATCGAACGTCCGCTATCTCCCATAGAAAGGAAAGGGAGGGCGTAGATGGGGAGGCCAGGAAAGTGGGTAGAGGGAGGGATGAGGAGGGGAAGGGAGATGGGGATAAAGGACGTTCGAATGCATGGTTTGTCGATGCTTGGCAGCACCATGTAAGTCAAGAGTAAACGCCTTAACTAAAACCATTTGACAATGCACTATATTACCACAAATTAGCGGGAGGTGTCTTGTACACTGTGTCAAAGTACCATTTCGATCAAATAATTAGTTTGAGAGATATTTGAGAAAAGCGATGACTCGCGTTCCCTGAAATGGATAGCAGTTCTGCTTGATGTGAACTAAGTGCTATCTTTAGGTGATCTTGATTTCCTCAACTGACGACATAGACTAGGAGCTCACAGGCCAAGAAATATTCGGATGAAGTGGTTTAATTTTTGCTCTGTGTTACCACAGAAGCTGCCCATTGGCAAGTGAATAAATAATCTAGTTTTCTGAATCCATGCTTACTTTACTCTTGACTCTGAGTGGTTCTCTCGTTCAATTTCTTTACTGTGTACTTTTCCATAAGTAGGAGGGTAGTTTTAAGTATAAGTGCATGCCAGACTACCAACCTGCGCTGTCATGCACAATGTGATCGATCAGTTATTTAAAAACGGTTGAAAGATCCATCTTGAAAAACATTGTAGTTTACTGCTGATATAGTGGCATCACTACCTCACAATCACTCTATCACAAGTTATCATCATACAGAAAATGAAAGTGTGGAAAAGTAACTATACTGTAATTAACAATCTAAAAGAAAGTATAGGTGTCGTAGGAATGTCAAATGAAAGTGTGGAAAAGTAACTATATTGTAACTGACAATCTAAAAGAAATGTAAGTATAGGTGTCGTCAGAATGTCAAACGAAAGTTTGGAAAAGTAACTATATTGTAACTGACAACCTAAAAGAAATGTAAGTATAGGTGTCGTAAGAATGTTCAATGAAAGTGTGGAAAAGTAACTATATTGTAACAGAGGAAGAATAACTATATTGTAACTGACAATCTAAAAGAAATGTAAGTGTAGGTGTCGTAAGAATGTCAAATAAAAGTGTGGAATAGCAACTATGTTGCAACTGACAATCTAAAGGAAATGTAAGTGTAAGTGTCGTCAGAATGTCAACGAAAAGGTTACCACTGAATGTCGTGCAAGATTAGCATCTAAAGTACTACATCCTCTTTATCATGTGATGATAAGGTCACGGAGCCATGACAACGAAGCGGAGGACATCACGAAGTAACTTCTTCCCCAACACGAAATGTGAGATATCATTGTACCCTGAAGATTTTTGTGACCCTACCGAAATGCAAATCGTTTCCTGTATCTAGAACACTGAATACATAAACTTGATTTTGTTGTTATTTGTTTAGCTGGTTCGCTGGTATAGTGGTCGGTGTCGTGGAATACCACTCAGATGTGGCGGGTTCGCGTCTCCTCTACAGCGATGAAAAATCACTGGCTTTGTGTCATGATCAGTTACTGCTGCAGTGTAACCAACATTCTTTGGAAGCTCGAATCTCAAGTCAGTGGCCCCTTTAGTGTGCTTGTTCCATTTGAATAGGTTTCATATACTTACATAATAATAATAATAACAATAATAATAATAATAATAATAATAATAATAATAATAATAATAATAATAATAATAATAATCATTCCTTGATAAAGCAGTTTTTCGCATGCAAATCTGTTCTCAACTACCTTTCATCAATTATTCTTTTAATTATAGAAAATCACTTATTATGCAGGAAGAACCTAAGATTTAGAAGAGATTAAGGACACCTTGACAGAAAAACGAGGGCGACATTACACCAAATCCGCGGGAGAGTGGAAGCAATAACTAAAATATAAAAGAAAAAATATACACATAACTAAAATATATACGTGGAAAAATAACTAAAATATAAAGGAAAAAATATACACATCATCCTTTACAAAAGGAAATGTCAATGAAATTAAGCTTCTGTTCTAATCATTTCAGTATCTTGAATTTCATCCTTTTGCTGATCTCTGGAACAAGTTCTTTTTCCTCTCGTCTGAGAAAAAGCTTCCTCGGGGAATGTCGCAGCAATCTAGGATGTTTGCTCGGAGCGTAAAATCAAGGGATGCAGTGAGTCAATATTTGCGCCTTTCCCAGCTAATTAAGAATGTCCCCTGGAGGACGGTGAAGAAATTAACCGAAAAAATTGTAATGAAAGAATTACATTAAAAGCAGACGAACGGTTTTGTCTATTGACAAAAAATCCTTTTGTTCCTGATGACACACGAATCATTTTCCTTTCATTTCTTTTGCCTCGGCATCAACTTAATTAGAGCACGCTAGAAGCATCGCTATTATCCAGGCCTGAATAAATCAAAGAGGATGAAGTATCAAATATGCATAAGGGTAGAGTACATAATACATTCCCCATATACATTTTGCTACGTATGAATTCTCGACATATTCAAAGATATACAAAAAAGATATTTTTCACTGCATGTACACACACCGCTTTTTCTCTGGGGTCACAAACTGTTAACGGAAACAGCTTTTGTTGGTCTTCATATATACAGTATATATATATATATATATATATATATATATATATATATATATATATATATATATATATATATATATATGTAGTCCAACAAAAGCAGAGTGAAAGGCAGAACAACAGTCACTGGCACATTTTGATTAATGCATCGTGGATGAACTCCCTGTACAGAAACCAGTCGCAACATTAGCCACTTCATACATCTACATCTGTGATTCTTAAGCTGGGGGGCGCCAGAAGCTTCCAAGGGGGGCGCAAGCAGAGTTGCCAGATGGTGCCTATTATTTTTTTTAATTTGTGATGTTAATTACAAAATTGCCAAAAACGTTATCACTGCTTCCATATATTTTCTAATTATTATCTCAAAACATGCCAAAAATTCAAAATATAAGTGAATTTTAATTTCAAATCTTGTTTATGAATTGCTTTTTATTGTTATGGTAAGTATAATAGCATACAAATAGACAACATATTGTTTATAGAGTATAGTTGGCAGAAATTTCAGGGGCAGGGGGGCGTGGGATCTATACATAATGCAGAGGTGGGGGGGGGGAGCCGCAAGACAAAAAAGTTGAAGAACCACTGGTCTACATGAATGGTTCATCAGGAAGTATGGTGAACTTTGTTACACAGACCACAATAGACATCTCTCTTGTAACCTATATTGTTCTTCCTGGTAATCAAGGTCCCAACTTTCCGTTATTGTCGGTAGCGACACCTCCAGTATACAGTGTTTTCTATAGGTCTTCCACCACCTTTCTTTTAACATCCCTGTATCATAAACTCTTAACATACATACATACATAAAAACATATATTTACCCATACATATGTATATATAAATATATATAATATAAATACACACACATACATATATAATATATATATATATATATATATATATATATATATATATATATATATATATATATATATATATATATATCCAGAACTACAAAGTGACGTGCATCTGCAAGTGAACTGTGAAATGCAACACGTCTCGCTGCTTTTCCTTCCGTCTGTTAGTCTTTCCAACAGCCAGTCTTCCTGTCTGCGTTACAAAGAGAATAAACAGAGATCTTCTCTGGTGACGGAACATGCAGTTCCACCAAGAGGTAAATCAAGTAATCTTCTCTTTACCTTTCATCTTTTAATTAACTCATTCATCTTCAGGACACTTCTGGAATTTTTTCTATGTATATATTAAGAAAAATAAAGTTCTGCATGAAGTTGTATATGTTATTAGATGGGCAGTTTGAATTCAGTTCATATTTCCATAAAGTTCTGCATGAAGTTGTATATGTTATTAGATGGGCAGTTTGAATTCAGTTCACATTTCCTGAAATTTCCCGAGAGTAATCAGTATATTTTTTAAGACCATATCTACTGATCAACTTACTTCATTGTTGGCTAACTGTTCTTGACCATTATCCAAGTCTCTTAAAGTCACTCACGAACGAATGTTAGCAAAAGGGATAATTCAATCTTACCTTCCTTTTCGTTCAAGAATGAAGACGTTGATTTTACTTCTTCCGTTTTATGGAATACTGAAACCATATGCCAGAGTTGAAGTGAAATTCTCTTGAGATTTCTCCATCCGTAAAGCAATGTGAATGACATTAACTTCAGCCAAAGTAGCATTAAAATAATGCATTTTAAACTTTAAAGTTTTGAGTATTTGCATTTTAAACTTTAAAGTTTTAAATATTAAATAAAAACAAGATGGAAGGGCTAATGTATATTTCCTTTCGCTCTCCCTTCTTCTTTGGGTCGATCTTTCTATCGATTACACAGTTTTATCGTAATGAAAATGCTAAAAAGTTTTACTATACAAGCAAAGGTTTTTATGACAAGATCGGCAACATCAGCTCGCACCAATCACTCAAACCGTATACAATGTCTTCACAGCTTCTCACGAACAGGTAAGGCCCGAGTACAGTACAGTACAGTACAGAGCAGTACAGTACAGAAAGTACAGCACGTTTTGAAACGCCCGAGTAAGTCAAAAGAACATAATTTTGGTGTAGGTGTCAACATGGCGTTGGTTATTTACGAGTGTCTAACAAAACAGAAACATTTTTTCCTCGACATAATTTACTGTAAATGTTTTCTCCACCTTTAAATTACAAGCCTGGCGAATTCGCAGCAAATATATTATGTCTCATTACCGCAAGTAATGTTTTTCTTGTCTTTCGAATGAGATTATGTACTTCCAAAATGTTATGTTGATCAGGAGATTATTAGCATTTCATTCACTTACTTGCTCAAATATTATAACGTTACGGGGCCCAGTTAGTGTTGTATATTAATCACTTTGTTAGAAGTAACCAAAGTGGGTTGTCAAATGAGAAAACTGGCTTTGGCGATATTTTAAACCTTTAAAGTCCTCATTTTTCGCAGTAGTTCCAAAACAGCAAAATAATAAAAACGTAAGGTCAGACGGATAAGCTGACGTCAAATGAAAATAACAATAACAATGTCTAATATTTGCTTCAAAACACATTTGCCAGATATGTATCGTGTTTAATTTTTTGCAGCATGCAAAATTACGACGAAATGTCTTTCTATAACAGAGTTTATAGATATACATGTGGCCACTGGGCAGTAAAGCATATTACCATCGCTTTTGAAGGTATGGGTACATCATTTGTTTGAAAAACAAAAAAACAAATTAGTATTATTTACTGTACGGGGAATAATTAGTTTTATTATATATCATACCCGTTATGGCTTCCATTCTGACATAGGACCAAGTTAAAGGATCGTGTATTTGATATATCGCAATGAGGCCACGATCGCTAACTTACACAAATTTTACAATAATTTTACAAGCATCGAATATACTTGTGTAAGAGTAATAGGAAGGCCAATTACAATAAAACAAGCATAAAAGTTATGAGCACCTTAACAATAGGCTTATCATCTTCAATTATTGATCACTGACAGCACCGGATCAAGACTCTTTGGGACCCATAAGCTAAGGGTGTGTATGAATGTATGTACAGTATGTATGTATGTATGTGTATATATATATATATATATATATATATATATATATATATATATATATATATATATATACACAGACACACAACATATATATAATATATATATATATATATATGTATATATATATATATATATATATATATATATATATATATATATATATATATATATATTGTTACGCTCTTCTTCTAATACTCTTAAATTATTAGTTAGAGAAACGTAAATATTTAGATTACCCAAGGCAATTATTCAAACACTGATCAAATTAATAAAAATATTTAATATTTAATTTAGTATTACCGAAAAATCAAATAAATATATATAGTAGTGAAATCACTGGATACTTATGCAATACTAAGTATTAATACTCTTCACACAAAGAAATACATAAGACAATAAATTCATAATAACGAGTAAATACTCGAAATACACAGCACTCACTTAATACAGAGTAAACACTTCACAATGCTAAGTCACGTACATATAAGAAAAATACAAGAGAATCAATACTTTACCCATACTATTAATATAACTTTTTCACTTTACATCCTTTCGTAATATTAGTTAGTATAATTCACAACTTGTCAATACAATTCCAGGAGACACACTGGTACGTACGAGACTAAGTAGCCAAGTAAACTTTTAAAGGATCAAAACATCAGAACTTTACTCTTTTTAGAAAACAAGGAGGAAAAATACAATAACATTACACTCCCCAATCAAACCTACACTGCCATCTATTGGATGACCCTCGCATCTCATACGAAAACAAATACAAATAAGTCAAGTTATAACATACCTCCCTCTTTAAAATCATCATTATAACCAATGAGGATAAACAAAAATTACAATTCATAATATAACAAAGACAAATTCTTACAATTTTACATAACAGGATGCCTGGATAAAAAATCTGCACGCAAATTATCCTTTCCCTTGATGTGATTCACATGTAGATCATAGTCTTGCAAGGATAACCACCATCTCATTAGTCTCTTATTCTTAGTCTTCATTTTCTGCAAGAACGTAAGTGGCTGATGATCAGTATATACTTCAATAGTGTATGGGGACGAATGAAGATAAGTATCAAACTTCTCCAAAGCCAAAAGTAAGCTAAGAGCTTCCTTTTCTATTGTAGAGTAGTTACGCTGATGGGGTTTAAACTTTTGCGAGCTGTACATCACTGGATGTAGTAAGAAGTCTTTGCTTCTCTGCAGAAGAACTGCTCCTACTCCAATCTCACTGGCATCTACTTCGAGGATAAACGGACTTCCAAAATCAGGAGATTTGAGAACTGGGCTTGAGACTAACAAAGTCTTAGCCTTGTCGAATGCCTCCTGGCACTCTGAGGTCCACTGGAACTTTTTCTTGCTGCTTGTCAGATCAGTCAATGGAAAGACAAGTTCCGAGAAATTCTTACAGAATCTTCTGTAATACCCGACCATCCCTAAGAAGCGTTGAACTTCCTTCCGACAGGTAGGTTCCTTCGCAGTTAAGATGGCATTCACCTTGGCATTAACGGGTGCGACTTCTCCACTCCCGACAACATATCCAAGATACTGAATTCGGGCATAACCAAAGTCACTCTTCGCCAAATTCAGTGTGAGGTTTGCGGCTTCCAACCGAGCGAATACCTTCCTTAACGTCTCTAGGTGGCTATCCCAAGTATCTGTAAAAACAATAATGTCGTCCAAATATACTGCAACATTGGATAAATCCTTCAAAACATCATTCATGAGCCTTTGAAATATAGCTGTAGCATTCTTTAATCCAAAAGGTAACACCTTGTATTGAAAAAGTCCACTAGGTGTTACAAACGCTGTTATGGGTTTTGTGGATTCTGACAATGGTAGTTGATAGTAACCTTTAAGAAGATCTATACGAGATATAAATTTTGATGAGCTTACCAAGTCAATAAGATCGTCAATTCTGGGTAACGGATAGCAGTCAGAAACAGTAAGTTGGTTTACCTGACGATAATCTGTGCATAACCGATATGTACCATCTGGTTTTCCTACTAGTACACATGGAGATGACCATGGACTATGGGTGACTTCGGCCAAACCATGTTCTAGCAAGAAATCTACCTCTTTTTTCATGATGGTCTTCTTGTATGGAGATACTCGATACGGAGCGCTCTTAACTGGAACTGAGCCGATCTTAAGCTGCATCTCAACTTCCACAAGACTTGTTTGTGTTGGTATGTCTCCACAAATCGCTGGGAAAGATTCCAACAACCTTTCTATATCCTGCAATTGAAGAGAGGGTAAATGATGCAATTTAGATTTCAGATGGTTGATAGTGTCAGAATTGGATAATCGAACATCTGTTTTTATGAGATGGTCATCAGATACTTGATCAGAAGACTTGTCAACAAGAACCAAGCTAGCAACGGCAATACTTTCTTCAGTTTTCTCCTTAGTAGAATAAAGTTTTAATCTGTTTATATGTACTTTTTTCCGATCTCTCCTTTTACCTGGAGTAGATATTTCATATACATTCTGATTCTTACTCATCACAGTAAATGGTCCTTCATATCTGCTTTCAAAAGTTTTCTTCATAGGAGTTAACATTAAAACTCTATTTCCAACTTTAAATTCTCTCTTCTCTGCTTTACTATCAAAGTTTTTCTTCATGGAATGCTGGGCTTTAAACAAATGTTGATGGGCGAACTTACGTGAATACTCAAGCTTTTCTCTTAAATTCGTTGCATATTCTCCCAAACTGACATCTTCACTATAGTCTAACCAAGTGTCATACAATACTTTAAGTGGTCCTCTAATTTGTCTTCCATAAAGTAATTCGGCAGGAGAAGATCCAAGACTCTCCTGATGTGCATTCCTCACGGCATATAAAACAAATGGCAATCCTTCCTCCCAGTCTTTACCAGTTTCTTCACAAAACTTAGTCAATCCTTCTTTCAGCGTCTGGTGAAATCTTTCAAGACAACCTTGACTTTGAGGATGATATACTGTGGACATAGAATGTTTAATACCCATTACTTTCATTACTTCCTGAAATAATGTAGACGTAAAATTAGTTCCACGATCGGTCTGTACAATCCTAGGTATTCCATATTGGGTGAAAATCTTAACTAGATGAGGAATTAATGTTTTAGCAGAAATATTACGCAGAGGTACAGCATCTGGATACCTTATGCTACTGCACATAACAGTCATCAAATACTGGTTTTGTTTTTTAGACTTAGGCAATGGACCAACACAATCCAAAATTACTTTCTCAAATGGAACACTACATACAATCTGTGGAGATAAAGGTACTGGTTTTATAGGCTGATTAGGTTTACCTACTTTTTGACAAGTATCACATACTTTACAAAATTTCTTTACATCTTCTCTTATTCCAGGCCAATAAAAATATTGCAGAATATTGAGAGTGGTCTTCTTCACTCCAAGATGGGCAGATGTATTCACATGGGCAATCCGGATTATTTCTTCTCTCAATCCTAAAGGTACAACTAATTGGTACTTCACATCCCATGAAGCATTAGCAGGAGTAGATAGTGCTCTGTACTTTCTCATCAGTATTCCTGTCTTTAAATAATAGCAAGTCGCTTCTGTAGCGATTTCACTCTCTGAAACAGCTTCATTAAACATTTGTTGTAAAGAATAATCATTAGCTTGAGCATCTCTAATATCAAATTCTCTCATTTCAAACAGATTATGAAACTCTGAATCCAAAATGTTACAATCTAGTAAAGAAGATTCACGAACCTCCTCCATAGTATTGTCTAGCTTACAGTCCTTTTCATTGTTGACTTTTTCTACCTTGTCTTCTATCAGAGGAGAGTTTCTCTGCTCTAGCTCCTCTACTACATCACCTGCTGCAACATCAACAGCATCCGTACAAATCAAATTCCTTGCAGTATCCAAAATCCTCAGGCTGTGTTCAACGACACATGACTGAAACATGGCATTCTCTTCTAGTTCCTTCACTGGATTTTCAATCAGAGGAGTATCCACAACAACAGGATCTGGAATCACTCTGGAACCAGCGATATCATTTCCTAATAGAAAATCAATGTTAGGTATAGGTAATGAGTCAACAACTCCTACAACAGTATTCCCTGTATACAAATTACAATCCACATGCAACTTTGCTCTGGGTACTGTAGTCAATCCGCCAATGCTCTTCAGAATTACACTATCTTGAGTCATACAATTCTCTATACCAGGAACTGCATCTCTGACCACCAAGCTGTGCGACGAACCCGTATCTCATACTATCCTGACAGAGATTCCATTGGCACTTTCATCTGGAACACAAAGTTTTCCTTTAAAACAGAAAGGTTTAAATTCCTCTCTAACCACAGGAGACTTTTCTTTACCATACCTACACATTCTCGGGAGAGAACAAGCTACACTCCCTGTCTTTTCTTTGTTTTTAAGCCATCCAGGACAATTTCTACGAATATGTCCAACCTCACCACAAAAATAACATTTCACAACCGTACTATTATTACTTCCAGCATTGTTCTTCCCTTGACCTTTATATTTACTCCGGCCAGGACTATTATGTGGTGAATTCTGCAGTGATTTGCAAGGTGATGTATGTGGTGATCTCCTGGAATTGTTTCCCCTTTTAAATGGCTTTAACAGACCAAAATTCTCAGCCAGAGTAGTAGCTCTCTGCAAAGTTGTAACTTCTCTTTCAAACAAATATCTCTGTACATCAACAGGAATTCCTCTTAAAAATTGTTCAAGTAACATTAACTCTCTGTACTCTTCCATGCACGTGACTCCAGCTGCTTTAATCCACTTATCATGAAGTTTAACAGTACTATGAGTATACTCTACATATGATTGTCTATCACATTTACGAAACCTTCTAAATCGCAAACGATAATACTCAGGAGTAAGTTCATATATTTTAAGTATATTATCCTTGATAAAATCATAATCCTTGCACTCACTAGCATTCAAAGCTAGAAAAGCAGACCTAGCTTTTCCTACCAAAGCAGGTTGAATAATCACAGGCCAGACCTCCTTAGGCCAACTTAAACTTTGAGCTAACTTCTCAAAAAGTGAAAAAAATTCATCAGGTTCTGACTAATCAAATTTAGGTACAATCTTAGTAAACTTACTTACATCAGGTATACTCTCGTCAATAAGAGAAATTTTACCTTTGCTTCCACTCTTGAGGGCTTCTAACTTTAACTGATACTCTCTTTTTTCTCTATCTAACCTGTCTTGGCGCTCAATTTCTTCCCTTTTTAATCTGTCTTGCCTTTCTCTTTCCTCTCTTTTTTCTCTATCTAACCTGTCTTGACGCTCAATTTCTTCCCTTTTTAATCTGTCTTGTCTTTCTCTTTCCTCTCTTTCTCTTGCATACTGAATTTCTAATCTTTTTACCTCTAAGGCTGAACTACCTTCATCACATAAATCAAAGGCCTCTTCGGAGAGAACTCCATCATCGACTAACTTCGATATTACGTTACTCTTAATCTGAGATTTACGCCACGCTTTCTTTATGTCTTTAGCAAACTTATAGTAACTAGCGATTTCTAACCAATCATCCTTTCGCATCCGGTGCGAGCTCAAATATCCACTCGTAGGATTTTCAACAAACTCACTAATGTTAAAGGACTCCATAATTATCAACTTAATATACTTAGATAAACTGCACAACAAGAAATTAATTTGAAAATAGAAAAACCAATACGTCAATAAGCATATTACAAATCTTGCACAATATCAATCATTACAAACAATTACCGAGGGCAAACAAATGAATATCCCGGACAGGCCCCCACTTGTTACGCTCTTCTTCTAATACTCTTAAATTATTAGTTAGAGAAACGTAAATATTTAGATTACCCAAGGCAATTATTCAAACACTGATCAAATTAATAAAAATATTATTTAATATTTAATTTAGTATTACCGAAAAATCAAATAAATATATATAGTAGTGAAATCACTGGATACTTATGCAATACTAAGTATTAATACTCTTCACACAAAGAAATACATAAGACAATAAATTCATAATAACGAGTAAATACTCGAAATACACAGCACTCACTTAATACAGAGTAAACACTTCATAATGCTAAGTCACATACATATAAGAAAAATACAAGAGAATCAATACTTTACCCATACTATTAATATAACTTTTTCACTTTACATCCTTTCGTAATATTAGTTAGTATAATTCACAACTTGTCAATACAATTCCAGGAGACACACTGGTACGTACGAGACTAAGTAGCCAAGTAAACTTTTAAAGGATCAAAACATCAGAACTTTACTCTTTTTAGAAAACAAGGAGGAAAAATACAATAACATTACACTCCCCAATCAAACCTACACTGCCATCTATTGGATGACCCTCGCATCTCATACGAAAACAAATACAAATAAGTCAAGTTATAACAATATATATATATATATATATATATATATATATATATATATATATATATATATATATATATATATATATATAGAACTATCAACAAAGAATTACGTGTGGTGGAACAGGTTTCAACTTCATTTATGACTTGTGTGGCCTGGTTGGCAGCGCTCTGGTCTTTCATTTGAAAGACCTGGGTTCGATCCTGATGTAAGTCACACACACATATATATACAGTATATATATATATATATATATATATATATATATATATATATATATATATATATATAATACAATATTCATATACTGTACACACACACACACACACACACACACACACACACACATATATATATATATTATATATATATATATATATATATATATATATATATATATATATATATATATATATATGAGCTATTAATTTTTGCAGCTACACGATTTTTAATATACAAGCTAGCGACTTAGCCTAATTACCTGTTGGGTAATACGCCACTGATCACTCACACTGCCTGAAGAAACCCGACAATGCTACACAATTGTTAGTCCGAATCTGTATTCATACTACCTCCATTTATTCATCATAAACAATAATGGTCCTTCAGTCTTCCTCCTCACTTCTCTCGTTGCATTCAGTCTGCATATTTTTTCCTATAAAGCTGCGCGTATATATAAGACATTTTCATTTCGTTTACCCAGTGGAGAGAACGTCCGACAAAAAGCTAACATTATTCCTTAACCTACAAAGGGAACAAATGTTATTTAACTATATTTAATTAGAGAAAATTAAAAGTAGTTACATCGTTGTTTTCTTACCTGGCGAATAATAACAATATAACAATCAACTTTATTTTGCTCATATTTTCTTTTTAGGATACGCAGTTGACACCACATGCGAGCAAACGCTGAATGAATAAAATTATTCATTTTTATCAGGAGTATTTTTTTTTACATAAATACGCTGCCTACTGATTAAGCGAACATGTCATAATATAGTCCCTCTGGGTATTAACAATACAGATAAGGGGCACGGACGTCAGTGTTCATTACATAAATATATTATTACTAAAGTCAGGGCAGTGCGACTGTGTAATGAAATTTGACAGGGCTGCCTTATCATGTTAAAATTACCGCGGTATCATTCCACTTCTGCGCTGAATAGTAATCCGGATGTTTGGCATACAAATACACACAATATATGTGTTGATATATATATATATATATATATATATATATATATATATATATATATATATATATATATATATATATATATATATATAAAATGCGTGTGCATGACCCATTATTAACCATTGTAACCTTATATTAACTTTATATTAATTACTTACTGAAAAGCGCTTTCATACCGGATCAAATACTCGTATCCTTCGAATCAATCATTCAAATCGTCAATTACATCATCCTTTCGCTTGAAGTTTATAAGAAACGCAACGCTAAAGCTGTTTATTTCAGAAAAATCCACCGCAAGCCCTTGAATGCTGCCGACACTGTAGCCATTTTGCAAAAGGACAAATATAAATACTGTTATCCAGAGCCGACAGAAACTTCATGTAACAAAGCGTCGATTTATCTAATAACTTTAGTAAAGTCTATATTAAGTCGATTTATAATTCCCGAAATTTTAAAGTCAATTCGTTTCAATGCTGAAAATGTATTCACCAGAGCATATTTCAAAATACCAGACCTTTATTCAGAAGTGGTCCACACTCAGTCCATTGAAAGTACCAAAGAATGCGTATAAATTCTCTTCTATATTGCTGCAAAAAATACAGCTACCTCTGTAACTTCCACTATGTCAACCGCTATTTCCTACCTGCTAGTTTATACACTTTTTTGGAATGGGGTTGCTTGCCCTACATTGGTTTAAATAATGTGCCCATCCAACTTGCCTAGTCCAAGAATCGAACCTGGGTTTAGCAACAGGTAGGCGCCAGTGCTACCGATGACATCACGTGGGGCATATTCATTTAACAAAAATAGGTAACAAGGAAGAATGCCTGCAGAATTGTCGTTCTATAACTCATCATAACTCCAAAAAAGACTCAAGTACCATGTATGTACCATTACAGACCTTCATCATTGTGCAGCCCGTATTTTATAGCATGAAAAGAGAGGACAGACACTCGGCATGATTTTTGGACAAAAAATATACAGACGATCGTAAATACATTTTTACTCCGTTCTTTTTACGTATTTTGGGAAATACGCAACAGGAACTTTTCCAAAACTTCTGCATGCAGCCAGTGAGCCGGGATATTGCATTGTCAACAGTTCTAACTTGTTCAAACGCTGAATGCCTTCGCAAGAGGTCTGGATATTTACTCTTTTTTTTATTTGGTATGATAAAAAAGTAATTTTCTCTAAGTTCTTTAAAGAGGTTCAGCATCAGTAAAATATTACCAGTTGTTGAAATTCAAATACGTTTATGCTTTTAAGATCTACCGATAATGTAAATATACAAGCTTTCCGGATAAACACAGAAAGATATTTTATTCGTGTTTTTCTAAGGATGCGTCTGTCTTTTAATGCCATTTTCGCAAACTGTCTTATTTTCAATGCGAAAAAAGAGTCATTGATGGAAAGTCGTAGCTGCCAGACATTTTTCCAATATTTGTGAGATTTTAAGATCACTTCATGCATTCCTAGCACCATCGTCAAGATAAAATATTTATCAGGCTTCAATGAAAACGTCAATAAAGCTAAATGGTAATCCGATGATAGCTTCACCCAAAAACCACTGCATGGGAAAGAGTGTCCTTGCATTATTTTTTCAGCAAAGACTCTCATATCTTCAATACACTTTGTAAATCAAGGCGAATATTGCTACAAAATAGTGGAGGAATATTACATTTCATGGACTCCAAATACTATTACCCGCCAAACTATTATAAGGTAACTAATGGCCTTCAGATACTATTACGTGCCACCCAATGGCCCCTAAATACAATTACACGGCAAACCCATGGCCCCAAGTACTTTTACGCTGCAACCCTTGGTCCCCAGATAATATGACGCAGCAATATACTATTATACATGGCAACCATAGCCTCCAAATATTATTACATGGTAACCTATGGCCTTCAAATACTATACAGTTATACAGCATCAAGATACTATTACACCGCATCCCATGACACGACTTCACTGTGTATTCATAGTCATATTACTCGCATTAGGTTTAAAAAAGTCGGGATGGCTCAGATTCCAGATTCTTTAATTTGCAAAGTACCTGCTTTCGAAGACATACAATCTTCTTTAGGCACCTATGTACTTTTGGTGAAGCCTAATACGAGCAATACGAAAATCCAAACACAAACTCACGCTACATGTATATACAGTATATATGACTATTTATCACATCACCGTGATTCATATACAATCAGAAAGCTACAAACGTCCTTTAATATCCAATTCACTCTACCTCGGAAATAATATATTTTCATATATGTTACCGAAGGGGAATTTTTTTAGTTGATAATAAGTCCACCGTCCCGTGGACTTATTATCAACTAAAAATTCCCCTTCGGTAACATATATGAAAATATATTATTTCCGAGGTAGAGTGAATTGGATATTAAAGGACGTTTGTAGCTTTCTGATTATACAGTATATATATATATATATATATATATATATATATATATATATATATATATATATATATATATATATATATATATATACATAGATATATATATATATATATATATATATATATATATATATATATACACACACATATATATATAATATATATAAAGAATACGGTGAAGAATTACAAGCAGTTCAGTACTATTTACCAAGTGCCAAAATACTTCGTCACGCATTCACTGAATCAGGATAAGGTATTCTTGATAGTTATCACAGGTTTTTCAAAATGAACCCACTTATTGAATATGTTTAGTATTATTTTTCTTTTTAGGACTAATGTTGCCCTTGTTAAAGCTGACTATTTTTTTTAAAGAATAATTCAATATTTTTTTCAGCAATATGAGAACACAACTGCCTATTGTTTACAACACGCAATTACGTGAATTTATCCTGGATTCATGATTTTCTTGTTTCTTTCCTGTTTTAATTGTTTATTTATTAATTTGCATCTATTTTTTTAGTTTCATTGTATTTTTTGCATAGTCTATCATTTCATAATTGCTATAATTCCTTAATTATACACTGAATTTCCGTTTCATATCTTATTTTTCTGTTTTTAAGTCACAGACCTTCTTTATATGTTCATTTACTTTTCATTAAATTTTGGTTTGCCCACTTTATCAGTAATTCATTGGTATTAATCAATTACTTTTCATTTATTTTTGATTTTAGTTAAAGTTCTATTTTCACTGATTTTTCACACACACAAACACAACACATACAGTATGTATATATATATATATATATATATATATATATATATATATATATATATATATATATATATATATACATATACATATATACATACATACATATATACATATATATACATATATATTTATATATATGCTATATATAGTTTTGTATGTTTCATTACGTTGTATTATAAGATTTTGTATTGAACTGTTACATATAGAAATACAGTAATGATACATGTTTGTGGTTACATCAATTAGCTTAATTGCTTTCCTTTTTAGTGATGAATAATTATAATAATCGTAAATACAGAGTTTTCTAGGAACCAAACAAATGAACGCCGTTGGTTGCCGAATAGGGATTTATACCTCTCTCTAGCCATAAGATGAAATCTTCGGAGATCAGATCCATAAGGTATACTTCCACCTTGAATATTTAATTTCATATCTTTAAATGTCGGTAATGTCAGAATCGCTGGGTGAACGTTATGCAGTTTTTAGGAGCTGGAGAAGCAAGGAAAGGTCAGAGACGAATACGAGGTGATGAGGCGAGACTTAATTAACGGAGGAACGGATCTTATTAAGCTTACGAGGGCCTCTAATTCAACTCTTTTAAGGATGCGGAAATTCTTCACTGATCTAGTATCTGTATGTTCAAAAATTTTATATATATATATATATATATATATATATATATATATATATATATATATATATATACATATATATATATATACATATATATATATATATATATATATATATATATATATATATATATATATATATATATATATATATATATAGTGTATATATAATGTTTTCGGTTTCGATAAGACTATGCACTGTTTGTAAA
>JANJGK010000012.1:10512993-10527993 GCA_039081455.1 Macrobrachium rosenbergii
GGAAGCTTCTGTTATCATATTAATTACAATACGAAGTGTCAAGTCATTGCATGTATAGAATTATGCGTTGTCTGCACCCCTTCCTTTACTATACCTCCTCTCTCTCTCTCTCTCTCTCTCTCTCTCTCTCTCTCTCTCTCTCTCTCTCTCTCTCTCTCTCTCAAACATTCCAATGATAAAATGCTCGAAAACTAATTGATTATAGATACAGGAAACTTACTATTTTTCTAATTATGCGTCGTCTGCAGTCCTGCCTTTACTACACCTCTCTCTCTCTCTCTCTCTCTCTCTCTCTCTCTCTCTCTCTCTCTCTCTCTCTCTCTCTCTCTCTCTCTCTCTCTCTCTCTCAGACATTCCAAGGATTATGAAAGGATGGAAAACTAACTGATGACAGATGAGGAGACTTACTATTTTTCTAAAGCCGATTCCAAATTTCTTCCCCTACGGCGCCTAAGGGTGGAGCAATTCTCAGTAAGTAACAGGAAGTCTCCGCATAAAAATGTATTTGGCTCAATACTACGAAATCCACAAATAGAGATCGCTTAAAAAAACTCATTCTAATTGAAGAACCTGAGTACATCATTATCGTAACGATACGGATCGTATTTTTTTTTTATGGCATTTGAAATTTCTTTTTGCCTGGAAAGTCAAGCATTTCCAGTCTTCTGCAATCTGGAGTTGGAGCAACAAAATAAAAATAAACAAAACCTCTTGCCATGGATTGAATATAGATTATTTCTGGCAAGGTAATGAATCATGGTCGTGGAAATACTGACAGTCATCGGGAATAATGCGGATACTTCAGAGAATGGAGAACATGTTCTGAAGAAGAAGAAGAAGAAGAAGAAGAAGAAGAAGAAGAAGAAGCAAATCTAATTACGTGAAATAATGTGAGGAGACCAGGAGATTAACTTTCCCAAGAGAACTATGGGTGAATAAGGGACCACGAAGACTTGCGTTGGTGGCGGTTATAGGATCATTAGAGGCATGTCTCATCTTCTAAAACACGAGACACTCTCTGTGACCGATTCCATGTAGGCCACGAAAAATCGAAATGAAACGGGTAGCCAATCATCTGATTAAAAGCACCTTGGTTAAGACGAATGACCAGTACCTGTGTGTTAACCAATTCTGCTTTCCGTAACTGAAGCAAGATTCGGTCAGTGGGGAGGGGTGGTGGGGGCGGGGGGAATGTGAGCTTCCTGGGAGGAGTCTCACCTACTAGAATTTGAGTCAATGCGCTCTTGTTCCATTCTAAACCGGTCCTTGTACCAAATCTTCATGGTACCATTAGTAGAGCTATGTTGTGACGTCAGAAAGAGACGGACTTACCTTGGAATAGCTACTATATTTGAAATTCATGTGCGAACTGCTTCTACAGCTTTTATTAACATTGATTTGCAGTAATGTGACTGCTCTGAAATACAAGGGCAGTATCTGCACGCATGGAGCTACTCTTTATTTAACCAAACAAATCAGAATTTCTTAGCAACAAACTATTACTTCCACTTTGAACATTAAGTGCTTTACAAGCATAAATTTAACAATTTCCTGCAGGCACATTATATTATTTACAGTAACTATACTGTACAATCCAGTTAGAACTTTTGACACACCAGGAAAGATAATAACATAATTTAGCAAAACCAAAAGAAGTTTAAAAGTCCTCAGGGGGGGGCCGCCCCCGAAGGAGAGTCAGTTGAGTAACGAAATCCTCTACATTGAGCTGCCTGTATATATGTGTATATATATATACATACATACATATATATATATATATATATATATATATGTGTGTGTGTGTGTGTGTGTGTGTAACTGCTACAACTGAGCGCCATAAAGGTCTCCCAATGACTGACGATAAATAGCAATTCAAAGGTACACATATCAAGTTCATTGAAGATTTTCTGAGGATTACATTTCACCTTTTTTAGCGATACAGCTTAAACATCCGCAAGCTAAAAGGACCAGAGACTCTGAGTAAATAAGAATAAAAGTTGGTCGCTAGGGTAAGAGAGATGCGGGCCAGAGAAAAGTCGCTCCAGTTCAGTCGGGAAAGCATCTTTGTCAGTTGTTGCATAACGCTGCCCATTCGCTGTAGGCCCTGTGGCACTGGACTGCTGTTAATGAAAGCAATAGTCCTTCTTTGGATCTCTTATTTGCAAAAGTGGTTTATAGGTTACACCCGATTTAATCTTAAAACACTTCACGCCTTGAATGCTTATTGCGCTGAATCTGATATACTTGTCAAACAAATAAAAATAATTATTTATTACCGATGAGGACTCTGCATGAGGTATTCCACAAAAAGATTGCATATAATTAACTCAAATCTTTAATATGCGCAATTTGCTAATAGCGAATAAGATTCATTTCCGAGGAAATTAGTTGATGCTCCTTTGGCTTGTTATCCACGCGTCATCTCCAAGGTGCTAGTACTAAACATGGCGGAAGCTCCTTGGGTAGCCGTGTGTAGTACTAGCCCCTTGGGGATCAAAGTACTATATACACCCATTTCTATATCGTGTGGTCGGCAAATTATATTAATAAACGATATCTTCGCTCTACTTTACATTTACCATACGGTGTTTGGTACTAGCACCTCGGAGTAGATGACGCGTAGACAACATACCAAAGTAGCACCAAGTAGTTTTATTAAGAATAGTAGCTCATGGCATTATAGTCGCCAGGATAGTTATGTCAGCCTTAGTGTCTTTGGAAACATTGGTAAAATATTAACAAATTACCTAGAGGGTTGTCAGTCAAACGGCGCAAAGGAAATGCCAAAATGAAACGTAATAACACTGCAAGAAGGAAATAAATGAAACGCGTCAGACTAGATTCCATTCCATTATGTGTGAGAACAATAAATGCACAGAAGATCACCTACTAACTTCATCTTGTTATGGTCACAGTAGTCCAGGGAAAAAGGTGAACAAGATTTGCATTTTTTAACATTAGACAACAGCGCCCTAACTAAATAACTTCAGCCTCAGAGGACGCAAATTTCATGAGTGCAACTGTGCTACAATAAACTGTTATGTTACAATAATAAGAATATTCATAATAAGTTTCTTTAGATTAATAGTGTTCATTCTTGGAGAGCCGCTTCATCCATAAAAGGATAAGGATACTGCAAACATTTTTACTTAACATGTGGCTCATAGAAATTTCATAAGAGGTGCACACACACAGAGGTATACATATATCCATATACATACATATAAATATTCATATATAAATATACATATAAAAGTACTTATTATATATATGAAAGAGTACATTAGCGCTACATAGTGAGTTTTATGAATTAATAAATTCATCTAAAAATTATGGTCATAGTAATAAAGAGTCCACTCAACAGGAGAACATCATCAATCATTCTCAATCCAAAGTCCTCACTAAATAAAATGTGCCGGTTTGATTTGCTAAGATGGATTTTTGTTCCTTTTTATTTTAGCAAAAAACTTCTTTTAGAGAATGAACGATAACATATTTCAATATACTTTTCATTTTCTTTTTTTCATTACTACTGGATTATCCTGCTAAGTGTTCATCATCCGCTGATCATTGTAATGAATCTAAATATTTTTTTAATCTTCTCAATGTCTCTTGTTTGTAAAATATCTTGCTTACTTCCAAAGAATATTTTCAACATTAATTCATGGAACTCCCTATCAGTTAGCTGAAAATCTCCACTCCTTAACTGATTTCAATATGGCAGACTACTAGTGCACAGTAATACTGGTTGTTCGAAACACACTGAGATTCGTCTCCCCGTCGGAAGAGGACATAGCGGGCCATGATGGGGGATGTGCGGTTGAAGGTCACCTCTTGCCCTGCATACCCAGGACCTTGGAAAAAACCAAAAGATTGGTAATTACCAAAGTCTTGTTGCTGCAGATCTTCTGTTCCCACACGAACTTCCACATTGAATACGTCTTGCGCCCACGCATCAGGCTGTAGCACCATAATAATCTTGCGAACAGGCTTTACACTTCCCATATCCAGTCTGAAATAAGGATTCTGATAATTGTTGGGCATATAGCATTCTTCCGGGTTATTTGTATGTATGCCATCAACTAAATTCTCTTTCAACCGGAGCGGAAATAGGGTAAATGGTACAATCCCTTTTATCGCAGATCCAACGGCATAATCAACCCTTGGCAGAACGTAGCACGAAAGAGCGTCTCCAAGATTTGTTTCTTGGTACAGAGGAACGACGTAAGCTCTGAACAGGAGACAGGTCATGGCCGGCTGGAGATCCTTGCACCACACGTTACACCATTCCCTTCTACTGCAGAAATGGGCGCAAAAGAGGGAGTGGTTGTATCCAGAGGCTGGGGCAGGTAGAATTTCCTGATTGAAAGATCTATTTTCCAGACGCGACCGGGAAATCTTCACAAGTTGATAAAGAACTCCGCCGCTGGTAAACACCAGAGCAGGAAAAATAACGGCGAAGTAGACGATACACAAGGGCAGACATTTTCTCTTCAAGTGCATCCTTCGATATCAGATACTTTCAAAAAGGAAAGTATTTGACTTATCCAATTATAAACAGAGTTCTTCTAAAGTTTCGAAGAGAAAGGGGGTATGACCTGCTGCTCCGTTGGGCAAACGTAGCTGACTGAGTCGTGAACAAAACCAAAAACTGAATCGGTGAATCTCAAGTGCAACGTTCCAAAAGAATTTATGGTTAATAATCATTACTTGAGACAATGGACACCTCTGACTATATGAGCTAAATCATTTAAGTGGAGCACTTAACAGTCCAATGATCGACTGTCTATATATTTTCTTCCGGTCTACGGTCGATCAAGATTCATCAATAACGGTCAGCTAATGAGACATGATCGCAAAAGCTTCATGATATCATATTTGTTATAAATGTAGCAAGACGCCATCTTGTTTACATGAGCAATGAACAAGTCACCTTTCGCGAGGATAAATAAGGAAAATAAGAGTGATGGTTCCATGTGCATTTTACAGTCGGACTTGGGCGTTGCACGAGAACTGGTAATTACCATGAAGAGCCCAAGTTATCATCTTACCTGCAACGTCTAAATCAACTTAAATTGAAAATGAAGTTGTAAACCAGGAACCATTCCATTGTAGCCTCACGTTAAAATCGCTCGACGCCTAGAAAAAAGAATTTGCCGGAATATGCACGCCTGCGCAAAACAAAGTCTCAAGAAATCTATTATTTTACTAGGTTATATTATATAGTTATTGTAGAAGCCGCGATATATATATATATATATATATATACATATATATATATATATATATATATATATATATATATATATATATATATATATATATGTATGTATATGTGTGTGTGTGTAAATATTCATGCATATACATATATATATATATATATATATATATATATATATATATAAAATTATAATATATATATATATATATATGTACAATCACTCAAAAAAGTTTTCCGACATACATCAAAACTTTTCGGACAACAGCTTATAATAGCGACATCTGGCGCTATTTGGCAACTCGGTTGTAAGCGCATGAAACAACTGAGCACTAGTGGTGGGTCCGAGAAATTACCTGCAGTTTCCCTTAAACAGGGCTTTTTTGATATTGCTTACTGATGTCATATTTTACTTAATTAAAGGATGTTACTATAACACTTCAGAGGTCATTGCTGTTCTTATGTTTTAATATTTTCATCTCCAACTGCCATCACTATCGATGTTTTATCTCCTTCATATGTGTGAACTTTGTAGACATAGGCCTACGACTGTTACAAGTTAAACTATTAGTCTTATTAACATCAACAAATACGACTTTTGTAAAGATTTGCTTCACAATATTATTAATTAAATTTCTGAATGACTAATCCTATGTATATTGTGAACTAGTGAAACTTAATATAAAATATACTGAACTAGACTAACAGACTTCACGTCTATTTTTGTAATACATAGAATATAAACGCACACACACATACATACGTACATACATACACACATACATACATACATATATATATATATATATATATATATATATATATATATATATATATATATATATATATATATATATATATATATATAGCTGAGAGGGTAGGTGGCTACTATCAACCGAGGCAAACAGGACCAAGGGCAGAGGAAGACGTCCATAATAACGGCATACCTTTATTTTTTCGCCAGTCTCCCTATGATCCACGATAAGTCTTTTTACAACACTTTGAATAACCTAATTCAACAGTATGCACCTGCCATTAATTGTAAATTGATTCCGGTCAATCCTCTTAATATCAAATCATTATTCCAGTACAAAGACAAAATTAGCCCTCTTATGACATCAAGCATCGTCTATTTATTTGCTTGCCCCCGATGTAGTCAGGGGAGATACGTGGGCGCCTCACGCCGCCTACTGAAAGTGCGAATTGATTGTCATAGGGGGGTCAGTTATAGAACTGGAGTCAAACTATCTAATCCAGAGTTCTCAAATATTCGAGAACACGCCAAAAGATGTAAAACTGAAATTGATTATAGAAATTTTAAAGTACTTTCCAAAGTCCCCAGTTCTTCGCTTCCTATCTTTGAATCTCTTTTTATTAAACTACTAGTACCAAGATTGAACAACCAAACTACCTCAACAACTCTGTACCTGACGTGAGTTTACCCCGGCCTGGAATTCTTTGTTTATGTCACTCTACTTTTATACTCCGTACAAACGGTAACGGTCTTCTTAATTTTGTCTTTCTTTTGTATAACTTTTTTCTTTTTTATATTTTGATTGTAATTTTAAGTATGAGTCTGATTTTATATTTATATTTTACTTATTCCAGCTTTGATAATGAGACAGATGTCTTGAAACGTAAGCACAAATAAAGGTATGCCGTTATTATGGACGTCTTCCTCTGCCCTTGGTCCTATATATATATATATATATATATATATATATATATATATATATATATATATATATATATATATATATATATATATATATATATATATTATATATATATATATATATATATATATATATATATATATATATATATAATGCCGTTATCATGTGTAATTTCTCATTTCTTTCATTGCTACTTAGGCCTATCATTTTGATGCCTCTTATGAAGTTAACTGAATATATGACGACTATTTTTGTATTTCTTATTATCTAAGTTTCTAAAGAATTAAAATTAGCTAGAAGTTGGACATTAATTTAATTAATGCTAAATGCCAGTATGCAAGCAGTGAAGAGGACTACCATGTTCATCAGTGGAGAATGTCTCCTCCTCATCGCAAAAGATGACTCGTCCAGAAATCATCGGCCACTGGATTTATATTATAACGCAAACCCTAGCCTCTATTCTTTGTTTCGCTGATATGAAGTGTTTCTTGGCAGGAGCATGATGAAATAATATCTTGGTCTCATGTAGCCTGTTACGGATGGTTTGAGCAGCAACTTGAAGGGAGAGCGTAATGTTCTCTCTTTATAGCAACATCGGTTGTCAGGGGGGAGTTAGGTGGAGCTCCTTCAGTGATCATCCGATGATGATCCTTAACAGTAGTTTTTACAATGAATGTTTTATTTACGCTAAGCTGCCGAGCAATATCTACGATAGAAACATTAGTCTTATCAAGCGAATGATTGTGGTGCGGATGAGTCTCTTGCCCAACTTACCGGTGCAAGTGACGTGACAGTTTAGTTTAACTTTCCTGCCCGAATGTGGAGTCACACGATAACATACGACGTTATGAGATTTTTTGTTTTTTGTTTCTGACAACGATAATGGTTGAATTCTTTCTTTATTTATTTATATATAATTTCATTGATGATTATTCAATATTATTTTATTAGTTCAATAAGCTTTTATCTGGATTCGAAATATAGTTTCTTCTTTGACTCTTTTGCCCGATCATCTGAAGTGAAAATTTTCAAAATGTTTCGTCATTTTTCGTAATATGAATTTTTCACTCACCATTCTTTTTTATATTGTTAACCGTATGATTAATAACCAAAATCGAATAAGAAAATTATATTTCCTTGTAAATATCAAAAGAACAAATTACTGTTAGGTGAACGAAAACTTCTGGAACATGTTGCAAAACATTTTTGAGTGACTGTACATATAACCAAATGCAAATATGGATGGATATATAGTAACAATGAAAAGTACACTGATATCAAATTAGTCGTTCAGCTTTCTGAAGTATTCTATTTTTTTCAAAATTATCTTAATTTGACTCCATTTCTTTTACTTGAAAATATATAGCTGGTCTGTGCCCATTATAATATTCATATTTCCAATAGTTTTCCTGCCGCGCAGGTAAAAATTAAAAAACATCACATAGAGAATGCAAACAATGCCTTTTTCACATCGAATGACATAAATACCTGACCTCAAATCAGCTGCTCCGGATTCAGGTGGCCAATACGGATCTATTTCTTGCATATAAGAAACAAGATCTAGCTGTGGCTGATAAGGGAATTAACAAGACAAAGGCTTCTTGTATGTGTAATGCAAGGCCTGAAGCTAAACTGTTACTTTCACTTGCAACAATCTCCAGCTCGCATATTACATTACGCACAGCAACTAAACTGTGCAATCTAGTTATAACTTTTGACACACCAGAGAAGATAATCACACGTGCTTGCAATACCAAAATCTTAAAAATACTTTTGCCGGGAGGAGAGGAGATATTTATTTCAAGTGCACTGAGGATTTCCTAAAGAGTACATTTCACCTTTTCTAGCTTTACACCCTAACCATCCGTAAGCTAAAAGGACCAGAGACTCTGAGTAAATAAGAATAAAAGTTGGTCGCTAGGGTAAGAGAGATGCGGGCCAGAGAAAAGTCGCTCCAGTTCAGTCGGGAAAGCATCAGTGTCAGTTGTTGCATAAAGCTGCCTATTCGCTGTAGGCCCTGTGGCACTGGACTGCTGTTAATGAAAGCAATTATCCTTCTTTGGAACTCTTATTTGCAAAAGTGCTTTGTGGGTTACACACGACTTAATCTTAAAACACTTCACACCTTGAGTGCTTATTGTGTTGAATCTGATATACTTGTCAAAACAAACAAAAATAATGATTTATCACCGATGAGGACTCTGCATGAGGTATTCCACAAAAAGATTACATAATAATTAACTCAAATCTTTAATATGAACAATTTGCTAATGGTAAATAAGATTCATTTCCGAGGAAATTAGTTACTGCTACTTTGGCTTGTCATCCACGCGTCATCTCCAAGGTGCTAGTACTAAACATGGCGGAAGCTCCTTGGGAAGCCGTGTTTAGTACTAGCCCCTCGGAGATCAAAGTACTATATACACCCATTTCTATATCGTGTGGTCGGCAAATTGTATTAACAATCAATATCTTCTTCTGCTGTACATTTACCATACGGTGTTTGGTACTAGCACCTCGGAGAAGTAGCACCAAGTAGTTTTATTAAGAATAGTAGCTCATGGCATTATAGTCGCCAGGATAGTTATGTCAACTTAGTGTCTTTGGAAACATCGGTAAAAATTACCTAGAGGGTTGTCAGTACAACGGCGCAAAGGAAATGCCAAAATGAAGCGTAATAACGATGCAAGAAGGAGATAAATGAAACGCTTCAGATTACTGTAGATTCCATTCAATTATGTGTGAGAACAATAAATGCACAAAAGATCACCAAGGAAATTCATCTTGTTATGGTCACAGTAGTCCAGGAAAAAGGTCAGCAAGATTTGCAGTTTTTAACAGTAGAAATTATCACCCTCACTAAATAACTTCAGCCTCAGAGGACACAAATTTCATGAGTGCAACTGTGCTACGATAAACTGCTATGTTGCAATAATAAGAATATTCATAATAAGTTTCTTGAAATTAATAGTGTCCATTCTTGGAGGGCCGCTTCAGTTTATCATCCATAAAAGGATACGAACACCGCAGAAAACATAACAACATTTCTACTTAATATGCGGCTGATAGAAATTTCATAAGAGGTGCATACACACACAGAGCTACACATACAGTATATCCATATACATACATCCATATATATATATATATATATATATATATATATATATATATATATATATATATATATATATATATATATATAAAGTACTTATTGTACATATGAAAGAGTACATTAGTGCTCATTAGTGAGTTTTATGAATTAATAAATTCATTCAAAAATGATGGTCATAGTAATGAATGCTCCACTCAACAGGAGGACATCATTAATCTTCTCAATCCAAAGTCCTCACTAAATAGGGGTTATTTTCACTTGACACATGCGCCGATTTCATTTGCCAAGACGGATTATTTTTTTCTTTTTATTTTAGCAAAAAACTTCTTTTACAGAATGAACGATAACAAATTTCAATACACTTTTCATTTACTTTTTTTATTACTACTGGATTATCCTGCTAATTGTTCATCATCCGCTGATCATTGCAATGAATCTAAATCTTTTTTTAATCTTCTCTTGTTTGTAAAATATCTTGCTTGTTTCCAAAGAGTATTTTCAACATTAATGCATGGAATTTGTTGTCAGCTGACTCAAACTCTTCCCTCCCTAACTGATTTCAATATGGCAGACTTGTAATACACAACTGTACCCTTGCGAAGCACACTGAGATTCGTCTCCTCGTCGGAAAAAGACATAACGAGCCATGATGGGGGATGTGCGGTTGAAGGTCACCTCTTGCCCTGCATACCCAGGACCTTGGAAAAAACCAAAAGGCTGGTAATTGCCGAAGTCTTGTTGCTGCAGATCTTCTGTTCCCACACGAACTTCCACATTGAATACGTCTTTTGCCCACACATCAGGCTGTAGCACCATAATAATCTTGTGAACAGGCTTTACGCTTCCCATATCCAGTCTGAAATAAGGCTTCTCAAAATTGTCGGGCATATGGCATTCGTCCAAGCTCTTTGTATATATGCCATCAACCAAGTTCTCTTTCACCCGGAGCGGCAATGGGGCAAAAGGTGCAATCCCTTTTATTGCAGATCCAATGGCATAATCAACCCTTGGCAGAACGTAGCACGAAAGAGCGTCTCCAAGATTTCTTTCTTGGTACAGAGGAACGACGTAATCTCTGAACAGGAGACAGGTCACAGCCGGCTGGGGATCCTTGCACCACACGTTACACCATTCCCTTCTACTGCAGAGATGGGCGCAAAAGAAGGAGTGGTTGTATCCAGAGGCTGGGGCAGGTACAATTTCCTGGTTGAAAGATCTATTTTCCAGATGCGACCGGGAAATCTTCACAAGTTGATAAAGAATTCCGCCGCTGGTAAACACCAGAGCAGGAAAAATAACGGCGAAGTAGACGATACACAAGGGCAGACATTTTCTCTTCAAATGCATCCTTCGATATCAGATACTTTCAAAAAGGAAAGTATTTGACTTATCCAATTATAAACAGAGTTCTTCTAAAGTTTCGAAGAGAAAGGGGGTATGACCTGCTCAGTTGGGCAAACGTAGTTGACTGAGTGGCGAACAATACCGCGGCAAAACCAAAAACTGCATTGGTGAATCTCAAGGGCGACGTTCCAAAAGAATTCGTGGTTAATAATCACTACTTTAGACAATGGACACCTCTGACTATAAGAGCTGAATCGTTTAAGTGGAGGAGCACTTAACAGTTCAATGATCGACTGTCTATGTATGCAGGCGGCTGTTGTGCATTTTCTTCCAGTCTACGGTCGATCAAGATTCATCAATAACGGTCAGCTAATGAGACATGATCACAAAAGCTTCATGATATCATATTTGTTATAAATGTAGCAGGACGCCATCTTGTTTATATACGCAATGAACAAGTCACACTTCGCGAGGATAAATAAGGAAAATAAGAGTGATGGTTCCATGTACGCTTTGCAGTCTGACTTGGGCGTTGCACGAGAACTGGTAATTACCACAAAGAGCCAAAGTCATCATCTTACCTGCAACATCTAAATCAAGTTAAATTGAAACTGAAGTTGTAAACCAGGAACCATTCCATTATAGCCTCACGTTAAAATCGCTCGTCGCCTAGAAAAACGAATTTGCCGGAATATGCACTCCTGCGTAAACCAAAGTCTCAAGAAATCTATTATTTTACTAGGTTATATTATATAGTTATTGTAGAAGCTGCGATATATATATATATATATATATATATATATATATATATATATATATATATGTGTGTGTGTGTGTGTGTGTGTGTATGTGTGTGTGTAAATATTCATGTATATATATATATATATATATATATATATATATATATATATATATATATATATATATATATATATATATGTACACACAACCAAATGCATATATGGATAGATATATATTAACAATGAAAAGTACACTGATATCAAATTACTCGTTCTGCTTTCTAAAGTATTCTATTTTTTTTTTTTTTTTTTTGCAAATTATCTTAATTTGACTCCATTTCTTTTACTTGAAAATATATAGCTGGTCTGTGCCCTTTGTAATATTCATATTTCCAATAGTTTTCCTGCCGCGCAGGTAAAAATGAAAAAACATCACATAGAGAATGCAAGCAATTTGCATTTTTCACATCATTTACCATCCGGGACGTTGTTCTTCTATGCGTCTTAAACTAGTGATTGTCTTCGCCGTTGTTTTATATAATGATATGACCTTTTTATTGTTCCTGAATTTCAAAGATTTCAAGAACGTTTCCTAATTCAGTAACCGCACCATTTTTTTGTTTTTATTAATTTTACAATGTAGACATACTTGCATTCTTTCTCCTGTCTACCTCTTCTACCAAGGACAAACCACCCTGGTGTACCTCGTACTATTCCCTGTCTTCTAGACACACGGCCTAGCCACTTCTAGCGTGAGGACCTAACACACTCATCGGACTTATGCCAGCTGCAGATTTTGTGCAAAGGCAGCCTGAATGGGAAGTAAGTTGGTCCAGAGAACGAGAAGCCTGGTGGACCTCCGGATTCATCCAACCAACCAAGATGAAGGCAGCTAAGAAAACGATAGTGTCTTCTTCCTAAAAAGACAAAATTAACATAAAAAGAAACAGTTTATTACTTACTTCTCAGACAACGTGATGACATCGGACGACATAAATACCTGACCTCAAATCAGCTGCTTCGGATTCTGGCGGCCAATACGGATCTATTTCTTGCATATAAGAAACAAGATCTAACTGTGGCTGATAAGGGAATTAACAAGACAAAGGCTTCTTGTATGTGTAATACAAGGCCTGAAACGAATCTTTCCTACATCCTGTTCAGGAGTAAGTCGAAAACGCGCATTCTAACATCAAATAACGTCGCTCGATACATTTCTTACGGAAAATCAGCATTTACAGGAAGGACTTCTTTTCTTGTAAGTGTATCTATCTATTTAACCTCTGAAGATTAATCTGAAGAAACTGCTTCCTAAATATATAAAACAAGAGTATTTTGCGCCTCATTACGATGATTACACTATGCATAACGAAGATTATCTTTATCATCATTACACTCAGAAGCAGAGTATTCATGGCAGTAATGTATTTATGTCGTTCAATATTCTGTGAGAATGGTTCTTATCACGTGGTTATTAATTCTCCAAAGAATATATATGGAGCCGTATGATTTGGACGTGTTTCATTTCAACCCACCGAGCCTTCGTCGAGATAAACAGCAAATTATGTGCCTCGTAATCAGCCGAGTGCAATGGGTCGGATCCAGGCACGGTGTTTGTAACCTTTAGCTGAGGAAACGAATAAGGAGGCGCGGGCTGCCAGATGTTTTGGACGGGCGAAAACGAGGTCCGAAACTGACGATGCCACAGTTTTACTTCACTTTAAATTCGTCTGAATAGATAATAATAATAAGCTGCATTTTTAAACCAGGCTTTCATTTACAAAATTTAAAACGTGCACCTCCAAATTATGCTTCATTTAGCAACTAAGAATAGCGATGTTGGTAAAACTCAGTCTGCTGATAATTCTGAGTGTAAACATTATCAGAATGCAAATGGCACGTCATCGTAATGTTCATATTTTATACGATAAAATGACCATAATAAGTGCTATATAACTGGATAAAGTAAATGAACATTCATTGGAAAATTGCCATTATTTTAGATGCAACTGCATCATTTGACCTTTGCAACTGGATACAGTTAGAATTTCAGAGCACAAAATCACTTTCATAAAATTCCTGTACGAACTGGTTTTATATATTTGATTAACAGTGATTTGCAGTGGTGTGATTGTCCTGAAATACAGGTACAGTGCGTATGTGCATGGAATTACGCTTTATTTTACCAAAAAAAAACTCAGAATTTATTAGCACCTGGTTTCCACATAAACAAACTGTTACTTTCACTTTAAAAAAACTTCCTTTATAAGCACAAACGCAACATACAGCAACTAAACTGTGCAATCTAGTTATAACTTTTAACACACCAGAGAAGATGATCACACATGCTTGCAATACCAAAAGCTTAAGAATGCTTTTGCCGGGAGGAGAGAAGATATTTATTTCAAGTTCACTGAGGATTTCCTAAAGAGTACATTTCACCTTTTCTAGCGCTACAGCTTAACCATCCGTAAGCTAAAAGGACCAGAGACTCTGAGTAAATAAGAATAAAAGTTGGTCGCTAACGTAAGAGACATGCGGCCCATTAAAAAGGTGCTCCAGTTCAGTTGGGAAAGCATCAGTGTCAGTTGTTGCATATCGCTGCCTATTCGCTGTAGGCACTGTGGCACTGGACTGCTGTGAATGAAAGCAATAATCCTTCTTTGAAACTCTTATTTGCAAAAGTGCTTTATAGGTTACACACGATTTAATCTTAAAACACTTCACACCTTAAGTGCTTATAGGGTTGAATCTGATACACATGTCAAACAAACAAAAATAATGATTTATTACCGATGAGGACTGTGCATGAGGTATTCCACAAAAAGATCATAAACAGTTAACTCATAAAGCTTTAATATGTGCAATTTGTTAATGGTAAATAAGATTCATTTCCGAGAAAATTAG